>CM069903.1:119444246-119749225 GCA_036172215.1 Camellia granthamiana
GCCCCTAGTCTGAATAGTACCACGGCACTGCATGGCAACGGAAAGTTGCCCCTAGTCTGAATAGCACTGCACCGGAGATTGCGATGAATGCTGATGGACAAAGATGACCAAGATGATCAAATGGACAAAGCTGATCGGGGAAAATGTTTATGGCTGAACTTCAGGGTGAAGCTGCCTACGTATCCCACGAATGGGAATCAAACCTTACGTAGTTCAGGCCTGGGTTCACTCGAGTATTTTCACTCTCCTTTTGCGCTCTAACTTTTGCCAAGGCCGCCCTTTGCGGGTTTTTAACCTTGCGAGCTCGGTTTTTATATTTTCTATTTTTTTGTGCTCTGAATTTTGCCTAGGTCGCCCTTCCGGGTTTTCGGCCTAGCGAGCCTCTCAGGGGTAATATTTCTTCAACTTGTCCATGTTGATCGGTTGAGAAAACTCTAAGCCATCTAAATCCATCAGAACCACAGCTCCGCCTGACCAGATTGACTTGATGATGTAAGGACCAGTCCAATTGGGTCTGAACTTGCCCCTTGGGTCATGGATGGGAGCTCGATTGTCTTTGAGCACCAAATCTCCTTCTTTCAAATTCCTGGACTTAACTTTCTTATTAAAAGCCCGGGCGATTCTGCGCTGATAACTTTGGACATGGTACAGTGCCTTCAGCCTTCTTTCATCAAAGAGCATGAGTTCCTCAAATCTACTCTGCTGCCAATCTGCCTCAGCTATCTGACACTCAGCCAGCCCTCGCAGTGATGGAACCTCAATCTCAATTGGTAGAACGGCTTCCATCCCATAGACTAGTGAATAAGGGGTTGCTCCAGTCGAAGTTCTAATCGAAGTACGGTAGCCCCACAGAGCGAATGGCAACTTGTCTGGCCAGTCCCGATAGGTTTCCACCATCTTCTGCAAAATGTGTTTAATGTTCTTGTTGGCGGCCTCAACTGCTCCGTTGGTCTGCGGCCGATATGTGGACGACTTGTGAAAAGCCACATTGTACTTCTCCAACAAATCAATCACCTCTTTCTTGAAGTGGGAACCATTGTCTGAGATGATCTCGTTCGGAACCCCATAACGGCAGATAATGTTGTTTCTGATAAACTTTGCGACATGCGAAGCTTTCAGCACCGCATAAGATTGGGCCTCGACCCACTTCGTAAAGTAATCTATTGCGACCAAGATAAACTCATGTCCATTCGACCCCTTCGGGGTAACAGCCCCGATCACGTCAATTCCCCAAACTGAGAATGGCCACGGCGACGTCATGCTGTACAGCTTTGACGGCGGGATGTTCATCCGGTTCGCATGAATCTAGCACTTGTGGCATCGCCGAACAAAGCCGATACAATCTTCCTCCATGGTAGACCAGTAGTAGCCTTGTCTGAGGATCTTACGTGCCAGCATTACCCCGTTCATGTGTGCCCCGCATTCTCCTCCGTGGATAGCCTCCATTAGGCGCTTCGACTCTTCGGCTTCCACGCACAGCTTGTGCATTCCCAGATGACCTCTTTTGTACAACTTACCCCCGCAGATGATAAACTGAACAGCTATTCTTCTGATTGCCCTCTTGTCTTTGGCGTTTGCCCCTGGTGGGTACATTTCCTTCTCTAAGAAGTTCCATATGTCGTAATACCAAGGGTTGTTATCCTGCACTTCATCTATGGTAGAGATCGACTCGTAGGCGGGTGCAAATTTCTGGTCAATAATGACTGGACGCATCCGGACTCCAGATGGGATGTCTATCGTAGAAGATAGAGTTGCTAGCGAATCTGCAAACCTGTTATTCTCTCTCACTAGGTGAGTGAAATTTAGCTTCTCAAACCGAGGAATTAGCAAATCCAAGGTCTGGTGGTAAATTATCATCTTCTCCTCCTTCACTTTCCAATCTCCTTTCGCTTGAGACACAACCAGGTTCGAATCTCCGATGACGTCCAATCGCCTTGCCCCTAGTTCTAGGGCCGCTTCCAGACCGGCAATACATGCCTCATACTCTGCCTCATTGTTTGAGACTTTGAATCGAAGCTTAAATGCTAAAGGGATACGGGAATCATCAGGCGCTATCAGCAACACCCCTATCCCATACCCGTATTGATTTGACGCCCCGTCAAAATACATTGTCCAGGTTTCATCTTCGATGTGCAGAATAGCTTCATCTGGGAACAGGTACTCAACCGCTTCATCCCCTTCAACCGGGTGGTCGGCAAGGAACTCTGCCACTGCCCTCCCTTTTACGGACTTGCGCGTCACATACTTGAGGTCAAATTCGGAGAGCAACAGCAGCCAACGAGCTAGCCTACCCGTAAGTGCTGGTTTCTCGAAAAGATATTTGATGGGATCAAGTCGTGAAACCAACATTACAGAGTGAGCTAACAGGTAGTGCCGCAGCTTCCTGGTAGCCCATACCAAGGCCAAACAAGCTTTCTCCAGTGGAGTGTAGCGGGTCTCGTAACCCAGCATCTTCTTGCTCAGATAGTAGATGGCCCTTTCCACTTTATCTTCCGACTCTTGCGCGAGCATACAGCCCATTGTAGTTTCAGTCACTGACAGATACAATATCAACGGCTTCCCCGGCTTTGGTGGTGACAACACGGGCGGATTCTGTAGATACTCTTTAATCTGTTCAAACGCAGCTTGGCATCGGCCGTCCCAATGGAACTTCTTCCCTTTCTTCAAAAGACCAAAAAGTGGTTCACAAGTTAAGGTTAGTTTTGAGATAAACCGCCTTATGAATTGCACTTTACCCAGAAAGCCTCGCACCTCCTTTTCAGTCATTGGTGGTGGCATTTCTAAGATGGCCTTGATTTTAGAAGGGTCGACTTCGATGCCCCTTTGTGTAATCAGAAATCCCAGCATTTTTCCCGTTGTAACACCAAACGTACACTTCTGAGGATTCAGCCGCAGCCTAAATTCCCTGATCCTTTGGAAGAACTTTTGCGAGGCGGTGTAGTGGCCCTCTCTTTCTTTGGACTTGACAATCATGTCGTCCATGTACACCTCAACCTCTTTATGGATCATGTCATGTAATATTGTGGTTGCAGCCCGTTGATACATAGCCCCAGCGTTCTTTAGCCCAAATGGCATCACTCTGTAGCAATATGTACCCCACGGGGTGGTAAAAGCAGTCTTCTCCCGGTCTTCGGGTGCCGTTACTATCTGATTATAGCCTGAAAAGCCATCCATGAACGAGAGCAAAGCATGCCCCGCTGTGAAATCTACCAACTCATCGATATGCGGCAAGGGAAAGTCATCCTTCGGACTGGCTCTGTTCAGATCCCTGAAATCCACACATACCCGGACTCTGCCATCCTTCTTCGGCACTGGAACGATGTTGGCCAACCAAGTCGGGTATTCGGATACCAGCAGGAAGCCTGCATCAATCTGCTTGGTGACCTCTTCCTTGATCTTAATGGCCCAGTCAGGGCGGATCCTCCTGAGTTTCTGCTTGACAGGTCGGGCCTCGGGGTCAAGAGGGATCCGGTGCTGTACAATCTCAGGATCGATTCCAGGCATGTCTTCGTAGGACCACGCGAAAACATCTTTGAAATCTTTTAATAAAGCGACTAAGCGCTCGCGTTCCTCCGAAGACAACGTGGACCCGATCTGGACCAGCCGCGGGTCCTTCTCAGTACCAACGTTCACGGTAGTGATTTCATCCATTAAGGGTTTAACAAACCTCTCCTGCTCTTGTTCAATTAGTCGTTGCAAAACCGGAGGAATTTCGTCCTCGTCGTTTTCATCAAAATTTTGAAAGTCCTGATTTAAGCAATAAATCAAAGGCACAGAAAAGTACTCGAAAACCACAGTCACCTCATTCTCATTATGCACTTCCAAACCGTCCAATTCTTCTGTTACAACAGACTCAAAAGAGAAAGAAAAAGATGACCTGGACAGGACTGTGGCATCCGGGTTGTCACCCCCAGGAATACCGGACTCAGACTCAGACGAGCTGGAACCTGATTCCGACTCACAAGACTCAGTGGAATCAGATTCCGGCTCACTACCTGACCCGGTGCTGCTTGATAAAAATCCCTCCTCGTACTGCCAAGTGAGGGAGGGTGCGATGGATGCATCCAAAATAGCTGATGGTAGGCCCGCAGCCGTTTCATCTCCGATCATGGACACCGAAGAGTCGTCCCCCAAGCACACCTGGTTGATCAAAGGATCTGAAAGTAGACAAGCCAGTGCTACCCCCATTTCAAACTCTGTATCCGCAGACTCCAATTCTTCGCTATGTTCAGCCTCAACTGTCGGGTCTGCCTGCTCTTCAGCAACATCATCCCCAGATAACTGCAAGTCGAAGAAAATCTCAAATCCCGGCACGCGTTTCTTTTCTTTATTCAGCCATGGCTCCGGAAAACCACAGAACGGAAAGTCTTCCCCTTCCCGGACGAAGCGTCCGTTTAGGGTACCCTGGATGGGCCGATGCATCAACTCAAAAGGCCTCCCCATTTGTTTTGCTTTGGCTCTCCCAGCCATTTCTTTTCCTCTCCTCACCGAATCTTCCTTAGTGGGCAGATAACCCAAGCCGAAGGTGTGGGGATTGTGCGGCACTCCGGCCAATGTTGCAACGCCTTTGCGGCCGCTCTTCCCTAATCCCATCCCGGGGATATGTTGGAGCTTGTTCATGAGATACACTGCCTGAGCACTGACATATACCCCTTCATTAACGGCCATGATATTCTGTACGACCTGAGCCTCAGCCAAGGTAAATCCTGATATGAACACATCTTCCATGCCATGCTCAATTTCCAGAACAGGCGTGGATACCTCCGGCGGTGGGTGGATTGATGAGTTTCCAAAGACAATGGCTACTCCCTTTCCATAGGGGTATTTCACCATTTGATGCAAAGTAGATGACACTGCCTTTACCTGATGCAGCCATGGCCGCCCCAAAAGCAAGTTGAAAGTCGCAGGCACTTCTAAAACATGGAAATCTATCTCATGCTGGCCCGGCCCGACCTTTGTCTGAACTTTTACGGTTCCCATCACTTCTCTACTTGTGTTGTCATACGCCCGAATGACCTGGGCTGTTGGTACGAAATCTGCAGTTTTCAAACCAATTGCGTATGCCGTTCTTGCCGGGCAGACGTTGATGGCGGATCCAGTATCAACGAGCACCACCGGTATCCATTTATCCCTACACTCCACAGAGATGTAGAGGGGCTTATTATGGTCTGCCCCCTCGGGTGGCAATTCCTTGTCGGAAAAGGTCAGCATCGGGGTGGCTCCCCCTGGAAAGACCAATGCCACCAGCTGCTCTGGTGTGGTTTCTATTGAAAGCTTTGCTTTGTCCATGGCTGATAAGACAGCCTCCCTATGCACCCGTGACGCCATGAGCAGTCCCCATATAGAGATGTCTGCTTGTATCTTTTTAAGCTGTTTGAGCACAGCCTCCTCTTCGAGTTGCTTTTCCTTTTGCTTTTCAGCCTCTCTGTCCTTCCCGGAAGCCTCCGGCTGATCTAAATGTGGAGGTTTGAAATACCGCCCGCTCCGTGTCATGTGATCTATCTCTCCAAGGTACCAAGTGTCATCAGGTTGGTTGTTTCCCCAATCTTCGTCTGTATGGGCGAGGCATAAATCTTCATCCTCCCACCACATACCATCAGCAGCTGATAAACATCTGTCCGGCTCTGGCATGACTATTTTTGCGCCCGCGGCACCTTCCATCCACATACCTGCAGTATTCTCGGTTCCGGTGCACACCGCAGTTTCGACTCCCACATGGGCCTTTGCCTTCCTGATTCTCTCGGAATCTTCAAAACTTACTTGTTCCGACATAGCCGACTGTTTGATTATTTCTGCACTCAAAATGTTCCAATCCCGGGCGAAACTCTCGACACCGGCGCCCCCCGGCAATATACTCTGCTCTTCGACCCTTCCGGCCGTCACTGATATTCTCGACCCCGTTGAGCCCTGTTCTGACTGCAATTCTCCTATCACATCAGGTTGATCATCCAACCACCCGGTAACTTCTGCTGAATTCTCATAATCGAACCACGCGACTGCCATATCCTCTAGATCTTGGTCACTATAAAACTGGAGATTGACAAGGTCCTCCCCCACAGCGGTTACATCATCTGCTTCCTGTGCTAGATTATCTCCTTGAATTACACACAGTTCTCCTCCTGTTGGAAGTTTCACAACCGGCGCATCCTGGCCTATTGACACAATGTAGTCGTCCGGACTATACGTTTTCTCAACATAACTCCCGGATCCTGCAGACTCGGACTCAACAGCCCGTTTTTCCTTTGGAATCTCCCTTCCCCTGCTCTCGGTGGTCACCACTGCTGGCTTGGGTTGGGTTTCGGAGATGTCTATCATGCACAAGTCGGTGCAACTGGGAAGAGACACCTCCGGTTTAGGCAGGTGGGTAGAGGTGATATAGATACTAGGGTCGTAGAGCACGTCCCCAGTATGGATGAAATTGAGTCTTTTGGGCGGTGGAGCTTGGTTATGTGCGGGGAGAGGGTTTGTAGTAACATTGGGTTTCTCCGGAGGTAGAATCACCCCGTTATCGATGAGATCTTGAATCTCATGACGTAACCGAAAGCATTGATCGGTATCATGACCGTGCTGTTGGTGAAATGCACAGTACTTGGCCGGGTTATGGGTGGAAGGAAGTCTTTCTGGTAGGGGCCGCGACTCTAGGGGCTTCAGATGCCCTTTTTTGATCAAAACCCCCAGAGCTTTGGATAGAGGCATATAAAGTGGGGCGAAGGTTCTGGTGTTTTTGGGTGGGTATTTGGTTGTTTGCGGGTTGCTTCCGGACGCACCGGAGAATGGTGAGGCTGCTGTATTTCTCGGAGGGGGATTGGCGGTGACCATGCTTACTTCCTGAGCTCTTGCAGTCGTAACGCCACTCGGGCCTGCATTGCTACCACGATTGAAAGTTCGTCGGGGTTGCTCCCGGTCACTATCGATCAAGCCTTGTTTTAAGGCATCCTCAATCTGTACCCCCATTTCATGTAGGTCAGAAAAAGTGGGAAAGGGGAGTACTATCATTTTTTGCATCAACTTCGGCTGAAGATTGCGCACAATCATCCGAATCTGGTCTTTGTCCGTAGGCCTCAAGGTCATCATCGAAGCCTTGGCCCTCCATCTGGTTACAAACTCTGAGAAGCTTTCCTTAGGCTCTTGCCTAGTCGTCTCGAGATCACGGGTCGTAATCTCAATCTGTGTATTATACGAATACTGTGCGATGAAGGCCTCAGCCATCTCGTCCCAATTCCTCTTGACGTCGTCCTCCAACTTGGCATACCATATGGCCGCCACACCCGATAGGGTCCGACCAAACAAAGACAACTTCTGAAGCCTACTGAGGCCCATCGGCCTCAGAATATCTGAGAACAATCTTAAGTGCACCATGGGGTCCCCGGTCCCGTCGAACCGATCAATGTGAGGCATTTTGAATCTGTCGGGCAGCGTCACAGCCGCGTCGGTATAACCATCTTCAATATCGGGGATAGTCTTGACCCCTTGAGATCTTTTGAACAGCTTTTCAAACTTGCTCAGCTTCAGTGCGGTAGAATCAGTCTCGAACTCAAAGGGAGAGTCCAATAGGTTGGTGGGCGTCTTTGATAACTGGGGTTGGATTTGAGGCGGGGCTAAAGGTGGGGGTGGTCCCGTGGGCAGTTCTGTATCATTCTGAACGTTGGCTGTCTCCCCAAGGTTTGGAACTCCTGGTGGGGGGGGAACTTGATGCGAAGCAGATGCTCCGGTTTGCTGTTCTAGTCTGGCAATTGTCTCCGCCTGTTCTCTCACAACTGTAGCCTGTTGCCTGGTGAAATCTGCCTGACGGACGGCATCCTGCTGCATTGTTTTCATGCTCTCTTGGAGGTGGCGCACCATCTCTTCCAAACTGGCCATACTATCCTGCTCTGGTTGAATTATCGGTATATATTCCCTCTCTGTTGGTGGCACAGAATCCTGATCCCTACTGAACACAGGTGGGGTAGATAAAGCTCTCTGAATTGACTGTTGTACTGATGTCCTCTGCCTTTTTGACTTCCGTTTAGTAGTCGGGGGTAGTGAGTAGTACACTGGTTGTCCGTCTATCAGATCCTCAGATCGAAGGAGTCGACGGCCTCTGACCCAGGGTGCTTGGGGAATATCTATCGGATCGGTAGCAATTGTGCTCAACTACCTAATAAAAAGATAAATAAAACATATAAATAAACAGACAATCGGACAGCATAACGGCGCAAAGTAAATAAACACGCAACACATGGTCGGGTATTCAAAATAAACGGTCGAATGCTGGATACACTGTTTCTCCACCACTGATCACTGATTCATGAACCATTGCCCCTAGGCCTGAATCTGATATCCACAGACAACTGATTCTCAAAACCCTGACACTGATGCCCTCGGGCCTGATACTTAAACTTGCAAACTGATCTGTACGCTCCCTGCAGAGTCACACTCTAAAGCACGTAGCAGATAAATGAGAACCAAAACACCCCTATATTGGGGTAGGGTTTCCCTGTCCTATTTTGTCAGGAACTAGGGTTTCACTATGCACACAGCGGTTTCAAACAACTTAGCGTCGGGTAAGCAACCTGTCCTAGTTTGGAATGGTCACTATGGATTCCGAATATGCACTAGGTCGAATGGTCAAAAAGGGTGCCCCGGTAAAAACCGGGGTTTGTGTTCCCATACTGGCAGAGCCCGCAACCGGTCAGCCTTATGGTCATGCCTTGACAAGACAAGCCTCCAGCAAACCGCTCAGGAATAGCAGATGGCCAACACGGTGTCCTAGGCGCACCAATGCACATGCAATGCAAAGAAACACATAAATGAAATCAAAACAGGATATCACGAGTTCGAGTCAAGCTCTCTAAACTCCCCAGCAGAGTCGCCAGAAACTGTAGACGTCCCCGAACGCCGCGGGAGGGTTAAGTCCCGTTCCGTTCATATTGGGGTCACTACAGTTCGGACTCGATTTGTTGGTTCTGAATCTTGAACCAAAGAGTCCAAATCCGGCAAATCGTTTGAGAAAACAGATTTTTGAAAAGTAGTGCCAAACATGGACTGCTTTGCCAGATTACAGAGTCGCCACCTAAATATTTTTAAAATGGGAAATTTAGGAAACCCTGACTCGGTGCCGAAGGCCACATGTCCGTCATCACCAAAGTGGTCTTGGCTCGGGAGCTTGGGTACGATCGGGGAAGGTCAGCTATGAGCACCCCCTTTCGCCCGGTCCGAAGACCGGCCTCTACTAACCGTGATATCCGTTTTTGAAAACCTTATGCATTCTTATTCCGGTTATTAACCTAGAATTACTATGTGATGCGCACAACACAAAAGTATAGACTAGATTGCCTAAATTGGAAATAAACATTGCATATCCGTTTTTGTCTCAAAAAAAACGTGTTAGTTTTTGTGCTACTCGCAAGTAGGCTAAAATGCGGATTTCAACTAGTTATTCCAACTCACGCAATCCAACCTCCACCCACAGGCATTCAAACAGTTTATCACACATAAGCATTTAGCCGCATGGCAATCATACTGTCATAGCAAGACATTCACACGCATGTGATATGCTAAAGCATAAATACTTACATCGTACTCCGTGCCAAAAACAATAACCCGGTTAGCAAACATGCATGACCTAGTTCATGTTAGGTGGCTAATGCAACACAAGCATAGATGCAGTTAGACAGGCTCGGCTATCCTAAGCATGGCATATGAAATGCTATCACATAGCACGTATTCAATTTTGGAATTTAAAAATTGCGATGCAGTTTGTATGATGTACCGAGCCCGGTGCATGTAAACAAATGCATGGATGCACGCATGCATTGCATAAGGTATGCTAATTTAAAATGCCCTAATCTACCACCGAAAGCGGGTAAATAAAAGGGTTAGAAAGAAGTGGGGGTTGGGAGACATACATCACACTCACCCACACTTATTACATTTTTGCCCTCACTCGGAGGGACCGAATAAATAAATAATACAGACCGAAGAATAAATGAATAAATAAATTATTACAAATTTCTAAGTACTGAAATTAAAGCATCTAAATGAAATGAAATAGGGCCTCGGCCCTGCCTTGGGATGCGCGAATGATGCATGCCCGATGCCCGCCTTGCCCGAAAAGCCCACACCTTGGCACTACTGTCTCTGTTTTTACTGCTCTGCCTCTCCAAAAATTCTCAAAACTTCAGAATACTTTCCAAGAGACCTGAAATGATCCACCGGCTGGGCAGTGTAGTCATCGGCTTCTTCCAGTGGCCACCGGCTGCACTTGGTAATTATCGGCACAAAAATAATGCCGGTCGGCACTATTTTCTGCCGGTCGGCAGAAAGTTCCTGCACCAGACAGATGACAGTAGCAGCAACAGACAGCAATGCATAGGCATGGTTTTTGGGCAAATGTGAGCATGTCCAACACCTCCTATCATGTTTAGGGACTCAAGGGGGTGTGGCTCTTGGTTCTAGGGCCATCAATTGTGCATTTGATGCATGATAGCCTAAGGAACCAAGATTGCTTATTTTAATGTAAATATGCATGCAACACAACAAATGAATACTAAGTCCCTATCATGTGGAAATCAAGGGCCTTAGTGACCAAGGATTGAGGTGAGTTACACCACTTGAAATGTGAACTCCCCTCAATCCTAGGCTTGGCTTGACAACCCCAAACCAAGCTATGAGATGCAAGTATGCAAGCAAGGCTCAAACGCAATGCAACCTATCATGTTAAGCATGCAAAGAGCTAAAGTATGTAGGATACAAATGGCATGCAAGATGGGCCAATTAAACATGGAACTAACAAGCATACATTCAAGGCTACATTGACCAAGCAAGCAACAATCATGAAATAAGCATGCGACAATGGACTTAAGCCATAGAGGGCAGCCCTCAAACTCCCAAAAACAGTGGCAAAACAAGCCTCACAACATGATCAAAATGCCACACAAGCATGCTATTCAATGGGCCCAAGTCTAGGACACCAAAGAGAGTAATTTGACATCATTCATACAACCACTCATGGCATACATTCAACAAACAAAAAAAGATTTTAAGCATGTGGAATGACACCCAAATCCCCTCATGGCACCCCCAAAAATGCACCAAACATGGAAGCATGCACAATGTCCATTTTAAAGCATTCAAGAGCATATCTTTAAAACATGAACTAAGCCACATATGCCAACATGCAAACATGACTAATGGACTGAAATGAGGTCTAATGTGATGCCAAATCGCTAGATCAAAACAAGTCAATCATGCTAGAACTCCATGGAAGCAAAGTTTACAAGCCTAAAATGCAAAACATGCACATCAAGCATACCAAGGGTGTCCAAAACAGTGGCTCACAGCCCTATTACATGGCAAATAGATGCTTATATCCTCATGCAACCAAGCTAAAATATGCAAGAATCAAGGCTCAAAGCATGACCCTACTTATAAGCATGAAAGAGCATTCTAAAGCCAACATGGAAAGCATGCAAGAGGCCATAAATACGACCAAAAACAGAGGTATAACATGTCATATTGAGCACAAATATACTCTGAAATGAAGCCAAAACTCACCATACACACATGCTATTCTTTAAGCCCAAAACAAAGGCAAACAAAAACCAAGGGGAGAGGGGTGTCCCCCCCCTATATGTGACCTAAAATCATCTTCCCCACCACTGAAAACCCACTGGTTTTCAGTGGTGAGAAGGCCAAAAACACCAAGCAAACAAGGTCTAAGATAAAGGTCACCAAAATAGCCAAATAAGGCCTAAAAGGGTGAGCCTTTGTTCAAACCATAAAATGACCTTAATGAAGGTTCAAGAACAAGTGAAAACAAGATTTTTTTATCTTAAACACAAGTCCAAAAACACAAAGCAAGGAGGGTAGAAAGAGGTTGCAAGAATGGGGAATATAAAGTAAAGTGTTTACCCTTGAAGATCCTTTGAAGAACAAAGGTTCCAGCCACTCTCTAGTGATCAAAACCAGTCCAAAACCAACACAAACAACCTTCTAAGTCTCTCAATCTCGAGCTAAGGTGTAAAGGTGTGTGTAATGGTGCAAAAATGAGGTAAAACTACACTTTTTAGCCTAAAATCACACACACAAGAGGAGAGAGATGGAGATATAGATATATGACAGAGAAATATATGTATAAGCTCTGGTTTTTGCCTCCCAAAATGCTAACCTTGAGCCAAGAGGAAGAGCTCTCCTCTTATAGGCAAGGAATACTTAGCCACTAAGCAAGCCAAGGGCTCATCCCTCCATACACGTGTATGGAGGGGAGCAAAACACTTTACAGCTGCAAGAAAATATCTGATAAAGCAAGTGCACAGTGCTCGGCCGGCAAAGAGTACCATTTTGAAAAAAACAGTGCCGGTCGGCACAAAAGAGTGCCGGTCGGCACAATAAAGTGCCGATAGAAGCTTCATCCAGCCGGTGGCCTCTAGCCCCAGCCGGTGGTGTGTGGGGATGCCTCATAGGGCATTCCCTCCCCTTTCACGGCAAAACACAAGTGTTTGGTGCAAAACCAAACACAACTGGTCGAGTTCGGGGATCCTGAGGCAGGGCGCGCGCAGCCGAGAACTCCGGGAACTCCAAACGAACACGAACATAGATAATCACCGAGTGTTCGAGCGGTGACTTCCAAGTCTTGAGGACGGTCAAAAATGGGGTGTCTACAATGTCTATTATGATGTTTCATGTGTATGTAATGTAGATGTATATGTGCATAGTTATCTTCACTTACACGTCACTGTATATTTATCTGCATTACGCTTTGTCTGCGGTCCTGGCATAGTAGTGATAGCTCAATGGATATTAATTTTTACGCTATTATATGTTATTGAATGCTTCCGTTCAGGCCCCATAGGTTATCTACATCAGATTTTGCGTCCGTTTCTGTAATGGTCATGCCCAAACTTTTAGGGGCGAGTTTGGGGTGTGACATGAAATCTCTTTGGGGGATTTCTAGACTACTAACAACTAACCTTGTAACCTTTGTTATTTACTTGAATATCATGTTTCCTTCCCCTATTGTTGTAATTGCTATTGTGTATTAGATTGGGAAAAAGGGACGGGGTGTGTGTTCATTTACTAGGCATTCAAAGCTCATGGCGTTTCATGCCAGGTATCAAAGAAACATACGAGGCCAACAAAGAGCCAGAGACATTTGAAGAGTTATGACTGTCTTAGAGAACATTAGAAGCCCTTTTGATTATGAGTCTATTCGTGGTTTTCATTATTTTTTTCTTTTTGAATTGTAATAGTAATGGATCTCGAAAGTGCTTGGACTCAAGAGGAGTCAAACTTTGTCAACCCTTCCTTTTGTTTTGTTTACTTTTGTTATTTTGGAACTTGTTATGGATGAATGTTGTATAAGATGTTTATCTTTGGTCTAATGTATATTAGCATGTATGAAGTCTAGATTTTAAACATTTATGAATTTGGTATGTATGAACTGCTCAATGGATTTAGTTATATTTTATTATTGCTTCCGCTAAACCCCGTTATTATATTATGATTGATTTTTATTGAGGCCAAAGGTAATCCCGAATTACTGCTGATCATGACCTTACCCTCTAAGGATAGGTTCGGGGTGTGAGAATACATCCTCATACTACTAGACAACTCAATATTAAATCCAGAGGACAGAAATTTGGTTATTTGTAAAGCATTTTATTATTAGAATCCAGTTAACAATCATTCTTGGTTTTTCAAAATTTGCTAAGATGTGTCAAAATCCAGTATACCTAACTGGTTCTACCTTTTGTTGAATAAATTTGGCCCACCTATGGATATCTTACTAGACATACTTCGACCTGAATTTAGTGAGTGGCAAGTAGCCTATTCTCACACTCCATGAAACCGAGAAACTACCATGTCCAAATCTTGGGTCATTTTTGTTATTAATTTTGGAATCCCCTAGATTTGGAAATGGGATTTTCAGTGCAATTATTTGCAAACTAATATTCCCCACTTGAAAAAGAGTGTTTTATGCCAAGTGATGGAGTAAAGGTATGAGTCCCCACCAGGACGAACTTATCCAAAGAATTAAAGCCAACAGTAAAGCTTGCTAGGGTAACAATCCATTCTTGGATATCCAGGATGCTCTTCGCAAACAATTTCTAGATATTTCACAAATAGAATTAATTGTTGAAAGTGTGGATTACACGAAAGAGAAATTCCTTCAGACCATTACCAGCCAATCCCAATCCAGAGACGATACATCCATGCACATTGTGTCAGCTCACAGTGATGAAGATGAAGAAGAAACAACAACAACACCAACTTCTTAATCAGTGTGTAGCAGTGAAGACCCACTCTTAGCTGGAGAATCACAAAATCTAGATGATGACATTATTGCTATAGAAAACATTGGAGATTTTTGGGATTCTCTCACAAGCACGATATCTGATGCCTTAGCAAAAGATAAGGAGGGTAAAGGCAAAGCTTGATTTCTCGCCATCTATATTTCTTTCCAGATAAGTGTTGGCAAAAAGCGGCAACCAATAGTAAAACCAAATAATGCAATTTTCAAAAAGAAAATTCTTTGCCTGCCACCCAAAAAAGGAGTTCACAGCTGTAGCTGGTTTTTCGTGCTCCTCGGAGGGGTTTAGTCTCCTCGGATATGATAGCCCTGCAGTTTGGAATCCCGTAGTTCTGAATCTGGTTTCACAAGTGCAATGTGAAATAGAAAAACACAAATGACAGTCCAAATCTGGCAAATCTTTGGAAAATCCATTTATCATCAGAGATGCCAAAAATGGACTGCATTGCCAGACTTCATAGTCGCCACCTAAATATTTTTGGCAAATTTAGGAGACCCGTGACTCGTGCCTGTCATAACCAAAGTGTCTTGATTCAGGAACTTAGGTATGAGATAGGAAGGTCATGAATTGAGCACCCCACTCACCCAATCAAAGATCAACCACTATTAATCATGATGTTATTTTTATGTACATTACATGCTCTTGTTATGTTTATTAATGCTAATGTACTATGTGAGGCACACAAGTATAGACTATTCCACCCACTTTGGAACGTTTTGAATTCATGTTTGTTTGAAAAGAGTTTTGAATATGTGTCGCTTGAAAAAGCGAGCTCATATGTACATTTATCAAATCATTCCAACTTAAGCAAAATAGCCTTCATCCACAAGCATTCAAAGAGATATATCAAATAAGCACTTACCCTCATGGTAATATGCTTGATATGGCAACACGAACACACTTGCAAAATGCCAAAGCGCTCACCTAGTACTCAACCAAGGCAAGCCAAAATAGAAGAAAATAGTTAGGAAAAAAATGCATGCTCTAAAATGCAAATGGCTAATGAAACACATACAAAATGCAAGTACTAGGTTCGGTTTTTAACATATCATATGGATCAACTCAAAGCATGCAGCAACGCATATATTCAAGTGAATAGGAAATGATAATAATGTTAGAATGATGAATCGAACCCAACACATGCAAAAATGGATACAAGTCATGGTAATGAGATGGAACCAAAAATATGATGCTACCATGATAAGCATGAAAATAAAAGGGAGAAAGAAATGAGGGTTGGAAGACATAGACAATATTACAAGTGTTACAAATTTGCCATCGCACAAGAGGGTCCGAATGAATGTCCTACTTAAACTAATTATTACAAACAACAAATGATTTAACTAAATTAAGTAGCTATTACAAATTCAAATTAAGATAACCAATTAATTACAACACTAATATTAAAGCACTAATTTAATCGAACAGGAGACGAGGGCCACATGCACGCAACTGAGAACATCTTCCCAGAAACCTCCTTGTTTGCTGCTAGATTCTGCTCTTTTTGCAGTTAGAAATTTATTCTATTTTGGCCTCAGATTCTGCTATGTTCTGCCACAAAAATGCCACTAACTGTACAAAGTGGTGGTCGGCCGGCCTTGAAAAGTGGTCGGCCGTACAGAATGGTGGCCGGTCGGTCACTACTGTTGAGGGATACCCTGCTGCCACAGAACTGAAACAGAGCAAAAACAGAGTGTTTCTAGAAGATGTTTATCCTCTCTGCCCTTACGTTTCATGAAAATGATCAAGGGAGGAGTAGACTCAATTCAGAAATCATCAATTGTCGCAAGTTTGTTGCATGATGATCTTAGAACCGATAGGTGTAATAGGTCCGCGAGGGAACTCACGGGTTACAGTTCGGACTCAATTTGTCACGGTTCTTAATCTTAAACCAAAGAGTCCAAATCCGGCAAATCGTTTTCAGAAAACAGATTTTTGAAAGAAGTGCCAAACATGGACTGCTTTGCCAGATACAGAGTCGCCACCTAAATATTTTTTAATGGGGAACTTAGGAAACCCTGACTCGGTGCCAAAGGCCACGTGTCCGTCATCACCAAAGTTGCCTCGGCTCGGGAACTTGGGTACGATTGGGGAAGGTCAGCTATGAGCACCCCCTCTCGCCCAATCCGAAGATCGGCCTCTACTAACCGTGATATCGTATTTTGAAAACGTTATGTGTTCTTATTCCGGTTATTAGCCTAGATTTACTACGTTATGCGCACAGCAAACAAGTATAGACCAAATCGCCTAAATTGGAACGAAACATTTCATGTTTGTTTTGAAAATGGTTTGCTACTCGCAAGTAGGCTAAAATGAAGATTTTGCCACCCTCAAGTGGGTTTTAGAAAAGATGGCTTTGCCACTATCTAGTGGGCTTAAAACTCATAATTTTAATGCATTATTCCAACTTAGGTAATTTGACCTCCATTCACGGGCATTCAAGCAATTATATCACATAAGCAGCTAGCCTCACGGTAATCATGCTATTATGGCAACATTCACACGCATGCGATATGCTAAAGCATAAAAACTTACCTAGTACTCCAAGCCAAAACAGAAACTAGTTAGTGATCATATGCATGATCCCAGTTCATGTTAAGATGGCTAATGCAATGCATGCAAGATGCAACTACAGTAGGCTCAGCTATCCTAAAGATGGCATGTGAAATGCTGCAACTAACAAGTACTCAACTTGGATTTGAAATATGAGTGCAGTTAGCATGATGTGCCGAGCCCGATGCATGTAAGACAAATGTATGGATGCACGCATGCATAGCATAAAGTATGCTAATTTAAATATGCCCTAGTCTAACCAACATAAGCGGGTAAATAAAAGGGAAGGAAGACGTGGGGTTGGAAGACATACACACACTCACACACACTTATTACAAATACGCCCTCACTCGGAGGGACCAAATAATAATACAAACCGAATAAATAATTAACTATCCTAGCTAATTAAATATTACAAAACCTTCTAATTAATTAACCAAATTAAATGCAGAAAGAAGGTGGCCACAACCGCGCCTCGGGATGCGTGAATGATGCATGCCTGATCCATCTCGCCCGGAAACTCGCTGCCATAGCACTACTGCCTCTGTTAACACTGCCCTGCTCCTCTAAGGACTGCCAAAGTTGAAGGGTATGCTTTATGGATGTTGGGGAATACCACCGGCCAAGTACAAACACCACCGGCCAATGAGAGGAACCACCAGCCACTGTTTAATCTATCGGCCACAGATTCCTGGCCGGTCGGCACTGTATTTAGCCGACCGGCCAAAGCTTCCTGCAGAACCTGCAATTGACAGCAGCAGAGGGCAAGCAGTGTATGGCATGGAATTTTCAGGCAAATGTATGCACGGACACACTTCCTATCATGTAATGGACTCAAGGGAGTGTGACCCTCGACCCTCGGGCCATCAATCACGCATTTCAATGCATGATGGCCCAAAAGCCAAGTGTGCAACTTCGATATCAAATGCAATGCAAGCACAAAACACATCAAAGGGCCCCCAACCCCTATCATGATTGATCAAGAGGCAAGGGATGCATGCTCAATGAAATGCAACCAAGGCATGGAGGCTAAGTATGCAACAAGAACATTCAAATGAGCAATGTATACTAGGCACGCAACCTAAACATGTAAGCAAACATGGAATGCAATAACATGCGATGATGGACTTAAACTAACATGGATAGCTCGCAAGCATGCCAAAATCAGTGGCCATTAGATGAAAATGAGACACTCGAAATGCGTGCACATGTGCACGCAAACCGAGGACCGAACCTAAGGCATCAAATGTCACTCTACTAAAGCATGGCAAGGCATGGAACATGGTATGCAAACATGCAAACTTCAGTACTAAATCATGATGCTAAACAGCCCTGAAGCATGGAAACATGGCACCCGATGCATGAGATGAATCCCGAAACATAAAACTAGGCACATGTATTGACCTATAGCTATACAAACCATGCATTTTTTGATCATGAAGCATGAAGACAGAACCAAGGAAATCCGAAAATATGGACATTTCTAGTTCAAAGTGTGGCCAAAAAGTGCTAGCAAGATGGGTTAAAATAGCATGCAAATTTGACTAGTAAACATGGTTTACATGGCAAGTGTATGAAGCAAGTGAGAACTCATCAAACCAGCAAAAATCAGTGAACTAAGCATGTGAAAATATGCCCGAATAATCTCTGAAATGAACCCAACACGTGCGAAAATGATGAGCTCCTTTAGAGGGCTATACAAGGGGTTATTAAGCACATACAAGATGGACACTCAACAAAGCCAAACCAACTCTGGAAATGGCCTATAGGGGTCCTAAAACCCACTGAAAAATGCCTGAACTAAGCTCAAGAAGTGTGCAAATATAGGCCCCTTTGTATGGCCAAAAAGGGCATCAAACAAGACAACAAGGAGAGGGGATTGGCCCTCTCCTTCTTAGGAAATTAAAACACCATCCTCACCACTGAAATCCCTGAAGATTTTAGTGGTGAGGAGGCCCAAACAAGGTGGTCCCGGAGCTCACTAAAAATGCACAAAAATGAGGCCAAACAAGGCCTAAGAGGGGGTAGACAACCCCAAACACAAAAGTGTTCTTGAACAAACTTAAAAAGGAGCTAAAAACAAGACTTTTTCAAGTTATACACAAAGCTAAAATCAGCATTCAAGACAGGTCAAAAGTTAATGCAAGATTTGGGAAAATAAAGCAAAAGTGTTACCTTTGAAGAACACTTCAAGAACAGCAAGTGCAGCCCTCCTCTTCTGATCAAAACCACCTCAAAACCTCAAGAACAAACCCTCAAGACCTCCCAAGTCGGAGTATGGTGTAATGGTGTGCGTCTTAGTGCAAAACTAAGAAGAAATCACCCTTTTAGGTCACAAAACACACACAAAAGAAGAGAGAGAGGGAGATATAGAGAGAGAGCCTGATATACCAGATATATGTATGTATTTAGGTCTGGAGTTGTTCAACCAAGACAAAGGAGGGGATGGGTTTCTTTTATAGAGCAAGGAAATGGCATAAAGCTTCTCAAAGAAGCTATACAAAAGGGTCAAAGGGACCAAGCTTCTAAGAGAAGCTAATGCAAAGGTGCAAGCTTCTTGAGGAAGCCAAGACAAGGGGTCAAAGCTTCCTCAAGAAGCTTTGAGCAAAGGGTGCAAAAAAAGGGTCAAAAAGGGTGCAAAGGGTGCAAAACAGCCACACACGTGCATGGGGAGCAGAGTCTGTGCATTTCAGCTGGCACAACTGGCATCCATTCAATCTGTAGAATACTCCAGAAGGTCGTCGGCTAGCAAACTTGGTCGGTCGGCCATCTTTTCTGGCCGATCGGCCATCTATTTGGCAGGTCGGCCATCTATTTGGTCGGTCGGCCATTTGTTTTGGCCGGTCGGCAGGAAAAATCTTCTCTGCAGGTCCAACTTCAAATGGGCATAACTTCTTCATATGAACTCCTTTTCAGGTCATTCTTGTGTCAAAATTGAAGCCCCGGAAGTAAGCTTTCCAATGGCACCAGCCTTGCATCAACATTCCAACTCTGCAAAAAGTTATGCTTGTTTTGGTGAAGGATGCTCAGTTTCGGTCCAACCGGGATGATGCCCAACTTCAACCAATCATATCTCCGCGCTCCGGACTCGGATTTAAGAGATTCTTGAATGAAAAATGAAGCCCCGGAAGTCTTCTTTCCAACGGTGGTGGCCTCATAGCTTAATTCCAAGTGTATAGACAGATAAGCTTGATTTAGCGAGGACTGCTCGTCCCTCACTTAGCGATTCTTGCCTATCCTCTTTTCCAACTTGGTTTCTCCCCTCTTCTCCTCTTTTCTTCAACTTCAGACCCCTAAGCAAGGTGTTTTGAAAGATTTTTCAAAGATTTCATCTCTCTTTCATTCATCTCCACTTTGTCCTTGCTCGGTTTACCGAAAAGCGCAACATTTACCGAAATGCGAGCGTCGGAACATCGTAGGAACTTTATTTCAAAAATGTTTTGAAAGAGAGGGTTTTAAGGTCTAAAAACCATTCAAAATAGTTTTGATTCAAAAAGGGGTGGGAAGTTGGGATTTGGCCCTCTCCTTGCTGAAGAAATTGAACCTTTGCCCTGCACATCTTTCATCATCGAACAAACCATCAGTAGCGCCGAAGTCTTAAGGGCGGTCAAAAATGGGGTGTCTACAGTTGCCCCTCTTTGCCAGAACTCGAAAGTCATAACAATGATGGGAGTGAATGTCAAAGCCTAGAGACGACCCATTTTTGACAAGGCCGCAGACTTGGACAAACAAACAAAATACCGATAAATAAATGGTTGTGCCCACAGGCTGCCTACGTATCCCTTTGCAAGGAATCAAACCAGCGTAGTTCAGGGGCAGGATGCAAATGATATGCAGGAAGACTTTGATAATTGGACTTATACGCTAAAACACAGTGTGCACAAGACAATGTGATGCAGAGTGAATGCACAAAATAATGCTAAGAAGATGCACAAAACAGTGCGAATCAGGTTAGAATGCACAAGACAGTGCTAACAAGATGCACAAAACAGTGCAATGCAAGAGTGAATGCACAAAACAGTGCTATACAGGTGCACAAGAGAATGTGATGTGGATGCACAAAACAGTACGATACGCAAAATAGCGCGAATGAAATGTAATGCACTAACAAGTGCAGGTAAGGTGCGCAAGATAGCGCGATAAAATGCACGTACAATGCAAGTAAGGTGCACAAAATAGTGCGATGCGCAAAATAGCGTGAATGAAACAATGTAATGCACAAAACAGTGCGATGCGCAAGAAAGCGCGAAGGTAAATTGCACAGAACAGTGCGATACGCTAAACAGCGCGAGTGTAAACTGCACAAAACAGTGCGATGCGCAAGAAAGCACGAGCGATTAGAAATGCGAAAGTGCACAAGACAGTGCGATGCACAAAATAGCGCGATTGAATGCATGCAAAATGCAATGAGATGCGCAAAATAGCGCGAACGAGATGTGATGCACAAGACAGTGCGATGCGCAAAATAGCACGATTGAATGCACAAGACAGTGCGATGCGCAAAATAGCGCGAATGTAAACTGCACAAAGCAGTGCGATTGAGGTGCGCAAAATAGCGCGCAGGAATGCAATGCACAAGACAGTGCGATACGCTAAACAGCGCGATTGATTTGAAATGCACATGACAGTGCGATACGCTAAACAGTGCGAGTGATATGCAATGCACAAGATAGTGCGAGCGAGATACAACCACAAGATGCACAAGACAGTGCAAGTGAGATACAAAGTGTAAGTGCACAAGACAGTGCGAGTGAGATACAATGCACAAGAAAGTGCGATAAAATGCATGTTCTATGCAAGTATGGAAAAGTGCATTTTCTATGCATGAGACAGGCATATTCTATGCAACATTGAAAGCAAAGGATATTCTATACGGAATCGAAAGCAAGCATATTCTATGTAGAAATCATAACGATGCGCAGCGCGCATGCAACAACAGTGGATTTGAAAGTTCACATTCTATGCAATAGAGGAGCATCAAACATGTACTCTGGTGCCTCCGTTTTACCTCTCGGAGGACTTGGCAACATGCTGAACTCAAAAAAGGGGACACCCTGTTTATATTGGCAAGAGATGACATCTGCATGTGAAAACCACAGATACTGCTTGGACTGCCATTCTGACTTGAAGCAAGCTTACACTTGGGGTCGAGATACACTTATACTCCAGAGAAACGGCGAGGCCTGAGAAGGTGCACCTGGAATGCAGTCTCGGAATTTACCGAAGTTGAAACACACTAAGATGCTCCAAATTTTCCTCCTTTTCTTTTGCTTTGCAGTCTGGAACCTATATAGCTTCAGATAGGTCCTTGTTCTACTGTTCTCACATGACCTGGGTTGAACCCCGCAGTTTTATGAAAGAACAAATACTGTTTTGCACAAATGTGGAGAATGGCACAGCACTTTGAGCACAAGGTGATTTTTTTTTAAATTGAGAAATGAGTTCTCAACTGGGTATTGAGCCTACGATTGAATACAGCGAAAAAGACTCAATAACGGAAAACAAAAAGGTAAACAACCTAAACACATCCATTGACACTCGAAACGACTCAAAACAAGAATCGAGATCAACAAAACAAAAGACACGAGACACAGACGTGTTACCAAGACGAGAAACCTCTCAGTTCGCGATGAGCCAGTTTCTTTGGGTATTATTTCCCACCTTGGCCCTCTTCCAATGCAACCCGTCCCAAAGTTGGGGAGCCTTTAGATATGAACTCCCTGGTACGTGATGTGGTTGATGATGGGGCCAAAACCCCAAAGGCCAGATCTGCCACAGTTCTCTGAAGATCTTCGATCCTCCTCATCAGCTCAGAAGTAGTGGGCTCACAGGTTTGAGATGATTGGGGTTCAGATGCACCCATCATGCATAAGTCCAGGCTCTCTGGGATAAAAACATTAGGCTTGGGTAGATGGATTGGGGCGATGTATACGCTCGGGTCGTAAGGGACGGCCAGTGTGTGGATTAGGTTAAGATGTGGATGAGGTACTTGGTCATTGGGGGCTGAAGGTGGAGCTATCGTTCGGTTGTCGATGAGATTTTGGATCTCATGACGAAGGCGGTAGCAACGGTCGGTGCTGTGACCGTGCTGCTGATGGTACAAACAGTACTTGGAGGGGTTATGTCTGGCTGGGAGTGGATCAGGAAGAGGTTGAGGATCGAGGGGTTTGAGATACCCTCTTTCCATCAAGACTTTTAACGTGCTAGTCAGGCTCATATAGAGGGGGTGAAAGTTCTGCCCTGAGCTCGGGCAGGGCCGGCTGTTTGTGGGCTTGGTTTGGCAAAAGGGTTGGCTGTGGCGACTGTATTGATTTCGGTGGGTTTGGGAATAGTGCTACTACCAGCATTAGTACTTCCTGAAAGCACCCTCCTTGTCGGTTCACTTGTTCTAGGAATGATCCCACTGTTGAACGCATTCTCGATCTGAACCCCCAGTTCATGTAAACTTTTGAAAATGAATAGCGGAGCGACTATCAACTTTTGCAACATATCATGCTCGAGGTTTCGCACCATTATCTGCACTTGATCCCTCTCAGAAGGGCGGCGATCTTTCATCTGTGCTGCCTTTGCTCTCCACCTCGCAACAAATTCCACAAAAGGCTCTGTTGGGTTCTGGTGGGTTGCTTCAAGCTCTTGGATAGTCATTTCAACTTGGGTGTTATACGAATACTGATCGACAAAGGCCTCAGCCAGTTCTTCCCAGTTCTGCTTTACTGTATTCTCCAACTTGGCGTACCAAGTGGCTGCTACACCCGACAGGGTTCTTCCATACAGAGAGAGTTTCTGTGGCTTAGTCAGACCCATCGGCTTCAGGACATCCAAGAAAAGTCGGATATGTACCATTGGATCTCCAGACCCATCGAAACGGTCAATATATGGCATTTTAAATCTGTCTGGGAGCCATACAGCGGACTTAGTGTGCCCATCCTCAATGTCGGGAATGGAGTTAAGGCCCTGTGCCTTCTTGAATTGCTTCTCAAGGTTTGCAATTTTCACTGCAGTCGGATTGAGCTCATTAACATCAAGGGAATAAAGCCTCTCATTAGGCTGCACAAGGGGTCTGAGCACCTGAGCTTGAGTCAACTTTTCTCGAGGATTCGGACACTGCAAATCTTCAACTAGCGGAAGTGGGTCAAAGTTCGGCTGGGGTCCGAAAGCTGGATGTGAGGCAGATGCCCCAGATGGGCGTTGCGTTTCAATACTGGTCTTAGCTTGCATGGCAGTTCCCTAATTTAACGCTGCTATCACAGCCACAAATTCTTCAGAACCCTGTGCCATCACAGGCTGCTGATGATGTGACTGGTGACTGTCGGATCAAATGAACCAATGAGCCCTGTCTGGCCCTTCTTTGCCTTACCACTGGCGAAGGAAAACTGGTTGCCCTTGAATTGAATCTCTGACCCAACAAAGTCTATCAGCACTAGTCCAATGTACCCGGGGGATATCGAAGCCTTCTGAAGCTATGGTTCCAGGACTACCTAGCAAAAGAGAAAACAGACAGCATCTCAGCTCAATTTTACTGGAACGGATATGAGCATAGCGGAATGACTGTGCTCAATACTGATCACTGTTCCCCAAAATCACTGTCCCAAAATATTGAATCGGATACCCACAGATATAACTGATTCTCACAGATACTGATACTGGTGCCCTCAGGCCCGATACTCAAATTTGCAAACTGGTATGCGCGTTCCTGTAGAGATACATTCTAGAAGCACATAGCAAGTAAATGAGCAAAAACACCCCTACGTTGGGGTAGGGTTTCCCTGTCCTATTTTGTTAGGAGCTAGGGTTTCACTACGCACGCAGCGGTTTCAAACAACCTAACATCGGGTAAGCAACCTGTCCTGGTTTGGAATGGTCACTATGGATTCCAAATATGCACTAGGTCGAATGGTCGAAAGGGTGCCCCGGTAAAACCGGGGTTTGTGTTCCCATACTGGCAGAGCCCGTAACCGGTCAGCCTTATGGCATGCTTTGACAAAGTCATGCCTCCGGCAGACCGCTCAGGAATAGCAGATGGCCAACACGGTGTCCTAGGCGCACCAATGCACATGCAATGCAAAGAGACACATAAATGAAATCAAAACAGGATATCACTGTAGACGTCCCCCGAACGCCTCCCGGGAGGATGACTCCCGTTCTGCTCATGTTGGGGTTACTACAGTTCAAAGGACTCAATTCGTCACGGTTCTAAATCTGAACCAAAGAGTCCAACTCTGGCAAATCGTTTTGAAGAAAAACAGATTTTGAAAAGAAGTGCCAAACATGGACTGCTTTGCCAGATTACAGAGTCGCCACCTAAATATTTTAAAATGGGAAATTTAGGAAACCCTGACTCGGTGCCGAAGGCCACATGTCCGTCTTCACCAAAGTGGTCTTGGCTCGGGAGCTTGGGTACGATCGGGGAAGGTCAGCTATGAGCACCCCCTTTCGCCCGGTCCGAAGACCGGCCTCTACTAACCGTGATATCCGAGCTTGAAAACTTTATGTGTTCTTATTCCAATTATTAGCCTAGAATTACTATGTTGTGCGCACAGCAAACAAGTATAGACTAGATTGCCTAATTTGGAAATAAACATCGCATATCCGTTGGTTTGGAAAACGCTTTGGAATTTGCTACTCGCAAGTAGGCTAAAATACGAATTTCGATGAGTTTTCCAACTCAAGCAATCCAACCTCCACCCACAGGCATTCAAGCAGTTATATCACATAAGCAAATAGCCTCATGGTAATCATGCTGTCATGGCAACACTCACACACATGCAAGGATGCTAAAGCGTGAAAAGCTCACCTAGTACTCCAAGCCAAAACAGAAGCTCATTAGAAATCCATGCATGGACCTAAGCATACTGAAATGTCTAATGCAACGCATACAAAGATGCAGTCTAGGCTGGCTCGGCTATCCTAAACATGGCATATGGAGATGCTACAAATAACACGTATTCAATTTGGAATTGAAAATACGATGCAGTTTGTATGATGTGCCGAGCTCGATGTATGTCAACAAATGCATGGATGCACGCATGCATGGCATAAGGTATGCTAATTTTAAATATGCCCTAATCTACCATCATAAGCAGGTAAATAAAAGGGAGAAAGAAATGGGGGTTGGAAGACATGCACACACTCACACACCCTTATTACAAATATGCCCTCACCCGGAGGGACCAAAAGAATATACAGTCCGAAAATAATACAGTCCAAATACAGAATGAATTAATTATTACAGAAATTTCTACTTATTAAAATTAAATGCTAACATAAGAGAAAGGGGCCTCAGCCCTGCCTCGGGATGCGCAAATGATGCATGTTCGATCCAACTTGCCCGGAAAACCCGTACCGTGCCACTGCTGGTTCTGTTTTTGCTGTCCTGCCCCTCCAAAAAATTCCCAAAATCTCAGAATACATTCAAAATGATCTGTAGTACCACACCGGCTGGGGGGAGTGGTCATCGGCTGCTTGAATTGGCCACCGGCTGCGTGTGAGGTTTGTCGGCACAAAAATAGTACCGGTCGGCACTATTTTCTGCCGGCCGGCAGAAAGTTCCTGCAGAGGACAGTTTGACAGCAGCAGCAAGACAGCAGTGCATGGCATGGATTTTGGGGGTTATGTAAGCATGGTCAATGCCTCCTATCATGCTTGGGGACTCAAGGAGGTAAGACTCTTGGTTCTTGGGCCACCAATGATACATTTTGATGCATGATAGCCCAAAGAACCAAGGTTGCATTTTGATATAAATGCACGCAACACAAGCAAATGAAATCCAAAGCCTTATCATGTGTTGGTCCAAGGCCTTGGTGACATGGGGGATTGAGGTGTGTTTTGTCACTTAAGGTACAAACACACCTCAACTCCCACACTTGGTTTGACACCCCAAACCAAGCAATGAAATGCAACTATGCAATCATGCAAACATGCAAACATGCAAACATACAAACATGGGGACTAAGATGCTAGCAAATCAGGCATGCAAAATGCTAGGATGTGGAAAGCATAGAAGTCATGCAAAGAGGGACCAATTAAGCATAGAACTAGCATGCCCTCAAGGCTTCAATGACCAATTATGCAACAACCATGTAATGAGCATGCAATGATGGACTAAAGCCATGAAGGGCAGTCCTCAAACTCCCCCAAATCAGTGGCAAAACATGCCTCAAAACAAGAACAAGATGATATACAAGCATGCAAGTTATGAGGCCTAAGGCTAAGGCACAAAGTGGGGCATTGAACCACCACTTAATAAGACCAAACATGGCACATGTTAGACAACCAAAACAGGTTTTCAGCATACAAAATGGTACCCAAAACCCCGTATATGGCAGCCCAAAAATGCATTAATCATGCAAGCATACACCATACCTATTCCTAAGCACAAAAGGCACACCTTTAGAGCATGGAAGGGGAAGTGAATGCAAGTATGAGAGCATGGATTAGGGGCAAAAATATGACCTAAAATGATGCCAAATCATAAGATCAAAGTGGATTAAACATGCTAGGGCCGAATGCAAGCAAGGTTTACAAGCCATTATGCAAGGCAACCACTCCAAGCACACCCAACATGGCAAAATCAGTGGCTCACAGCCCTCTAACATAGCAAAACAATGCTAGTATCTTCATGAAACTAAGCTAAAATACGCAAAAATCATGGCCTCAAATCATGGCATACTTTTTAGCATAAGAGAGCATTTCAAAGCAAGTATGAGAGACATGTTAGGGATGACAAATCCGACCAAAAACAGAGTTAAAACATGCTCCAAAACATTGAAAAAAACTCTGAAATGAAGCCAAACAAGACTACACACACATGCTATCTTTGAGCCAAAATGAAGGCAAACAAAGGGCCAAGAGGGAGAGGGGTGTCTCTCCCCTATATGAGACTTGGAGCCATCTTCCTCACCACTGAAAACCCACTGGTTTTCAGTGGTGGGGAGGCCAAGAACACCAAGTAAAGAGGGTCTCAAGCAAAGGCACCAAAAGTAGCCATATAAGGCCTAATAGGGTGGACCTTTGCTCAAACCAAAAAAGGACCTTAATGAAGGTTCAAGAACAAGTAAAAACAAGACTTTTTTATTTTAAACACAAACTCAAAAACACAAAGTAAAGAGGGTAGAAAGAGGTTGCAAGAATGGGGAATATAAAGTGATGTTCTTACCCTTGAAGATCCTTTGAAGAACAAGTGAGGCAGCCACTCTCCAGTGCTCAAATCCAGTCCAAAGCCAACACAAATAACCTCCTAAGTCTCTCAATCTCGAGCTAAGGTGTAATGGTGTGTGTAAAGGAGCAAAAATGAGGTAAAACTACACTTTCAAGCCTAAAATCACACACACAAGAGGAGAGAGATGGAGATCTATGTATGTATAGATATATGACAGAGAAATATATGTATAAGCTCTGGTTTTTGCCTCCCAAAATGCTAACCTTGAGCCAAGAGGAAGAGCCTTGCTTATATAAGCAAGCAAAGCTTACAAGCTAAGCCAACTAAAGGCTCATCCCTCCATACACGTGTATGGAGGGGAGCAAAAGGTGATAAAGCTGTCTGAAAATATCTCAGAAAGCAGCTGTAAAGTGGTCGGCAGGGTAAAATGGTAATTTTGCCAAAAATAGTGCCGACCGGCACAAAATGGTGCCGACCGGCACAATATAGTGCCGGTGGCAACACCAGCCAGCCGGTGGTCTCTAGCCACAGCCGGTGGTGTGTGGGGATGCCTCACAAAGCATTCCCTACCTCTCCAGGGCAAAACACAGGTGTTTGGTGCGAAACCAGACACAAAACGGTCGAGTTCGGAGGTCCTGAGGCAAGGCGCGCGTAGCCGAGAACTTCGGGAACTCCAAACGAACACAAACATGGATAATCACCGAGTGTTCCAACGGTGACGTCCAGGTCTCGAGGACGGTCAAAAATGGGGTGTCTACAGTTGCCCCTCTTTGACAGAACTCGAAAGTCATAACAATGACGGGAGTGAATGTCAAAGCCCCGAGATGACCCATTTTTGACAAGGCCGAAGACTTGGACAATCATACAAGACAAGCAAGATATGCGCCCGAAGGCAGGGGCAAAATGTAACTGAAAAGGCAAGAAGCCAAGCATAACTTATGATCATGCAAAGAAAACTGTAATGAAGCATACATGCAACAGTTATAAGCTAGCATACGCCAAACTACACTACAATGTAGAAAGGATGTAAGAGAATTATGCAATTCTCGATACGCCTCACTCGGAGGATACAATACCTGTGCGACTCGTCCGGTTTCACCGGCCTCAAATGAGCCGTACATACAATATCGTGCCTGAGAAGAAAGCAAACTTAACAGGTACAATATCGTTAGCAATATGCATGATAATGCAGTCGAAAGTGCATGGCAACGCATGCGACGTATATAACAAGGTAGTGGGATTGAACACGTGTGAGTAAAACAACGCATGCATGCAAGCAATGTGTATATAGAGAACTTGAACACATGTAAGTAAAGCAGTGTACGCATGCAATGCAATGTGTATATAGAGAACTTGAACACATGTAAGTAAAGCAGTGCACGCATGCAATGCAATGTGTATAGAAAGGAATTTGAACACATATTAGTAAAGCAGTGCACGCATGCAATGCAATGTGTATAGAGAACTTGAACACATGTAAGTAAAGCAGTGCACGCATGTAATGCAATGTGTATAGAAAGGAATTTGAACACATATCAGTAAAGCAGTGCACGCATACAATGCAATGTGTATAGAAAGGAATTGAACACATATCAGTAAAGCAGTGCACGCATACAATGCAATGTGTATAGAAAGGAATTTGAACACATATCAGTAAAGCAGTGCACGCATACAATGCAATGTGTATAGAAAGGAATTGAACACATATCAGTAAAGCAGTGCACGCATGTAATGCAATGTATATAGAAAGGAATTTGAACACATATCAGTAAAGCAGTGCACGCATACAATGCAATGTGTATAGAAAGGAATTGAACACATATCAGTAAAGCAGTGCACGCATACAATGCAATGTGTATAGAAAGGAATTTGAACACATATCAGTAAAGCAGTGCACGCATACAATGCAATGTGTATAGAAAGGAATTGAACACATATCAGTAAAGCAGTGCACGCATACAATGCAATGTGTATAGAAAGGAATTGAACACATATTAGTAAAGCAGTGCACGCATACAATGCAATGTGTATAGAAAGGAATTGAACACATATCAGTAAAGCAGTGCACGCATACAATGCAATGTGTATAGAAAGGAATTGAACACATATCAGTAAAGCAGTGCACGCATACAATGCAATGTGTATATAGAGAACTTGAACACATGTAAGTAAAGCAGTGCACGCATGCAATGCAATGTGTATAGAAAGGAATTGAACACATATCAGTAAAGCAGTGCACGCATACAATGCAATGTGTATAGAAAGGAACTTGAACACGGTAAAACACGATGTTGAAATGCGACATACTGCAACACAGTATGAAGGATTCATGGAATTCACAAGACATAAAAGGATACGGGAAGGAGCGTCCTTCGCATGTACCGAGCATCGCTCGCAAAAGTCATGGCCCGAGGTCAACTCGAAGGTCCGCTTGCATTTTGAAAGTGCAGTTTCTTGTACTGCCTTGAGTAATGAAGATGCCAAACCACACAATTGACCCGAATAAGGGCGCGGAAGGTACGACGACCGAAAGGGGAGGTTACGGGTATCAATCCCAATACTCTGCTACCCTGTTATTTTCCTGTTTTACTTTCCTTTTTATTAGGAGTTTAAGCACATTGCACTGCCTCAAGCAGGTTCTATTTTTTTTCAAAAATGCGCATTTTTCTCTTTTTTTTAGAAATTCATGACGGAGATGAAACAGCTATTTGCTCAAAAGGTGTTTCAATTGTACATTCTATGCATCGCATCGCAAGGCATCACACAACAATGTGACTGAAATTAACACTGTGTTTTGAAAACGAAACATCGCATCGTAATAATCAGGTAGTGAACCAATTACAACTCAATAAGCAAAACAAAGACTCGACAGACTAACCAAGTGCAGGTACAACTTGATAGACGAAGCAAAGACTTAAAGGGAGTGACATACAACTCGATAAGCAAATATACAACAACTTGATAAACAAATACACGCGACTCGGCGGGAATCAATCACCGGAGAGTGCTGGGAGTGGTGAAATTCCCGAACATTTAGCGTAAACAGCTTAGAAAACACAGGGGAAAGACCATCGGCTGGACACAAAGGTCATCGGCCGAGGAGAATGGTTATCGGCACATAATTTGGCCGGTCGGCACAAAATTATGGCCGGTCGGCACTATTTACTGCCGGTCGGCTGTAGATTGTCTGCACCAGCAGAATGTTGACACGTGTCCTCCACTAAACCCTATCCTCTTCAAAAGGGTCTCAGCTTCGTGGTTTTCTTCATTTCAACACTGATTTACTCCAAATGGAGGAGTTTCTTGCTCAAAATCTCGCAACTTGGATTAACAACTTGGATGGCTCGGAAAAGCTGAATTTCCGGGCTTTCGCCATAAACGCACTATTCACTTTGCGCCGCACCCCGCTGCACCTCCCATTTCTTCATGCCGCGGCACGGTTCTGGAACCCGGTATCACGTCTTTTTAGCTTTAGCGGGCAAGAGGTATGCCCCACTCTTGAAGATTTCCAAGTCTTAATGGAGTCCGGACGAGACGAAGAAATCCTACCTCAACTGAATTTCGGCCACGCCCAAGCCTTGGGGCGGATGTGTGGGCTTACTATGCGTGACGCTCGGTCTCTGATTTGCGACGGAATGCTGGATATTCCGAGCTTGGTCTATCGGTTTTCGGGTGCCGGCGACCGATACGACCATCATTGGCAGGGCTTTCGACGGCATGCCCTCTGCTTGTGCATGCTATCCCATTATCTGTTCGCCTCAAGCTCCGGAGGTTCTAGCGTTCGATTGATTGAGGTTGCTCAAGGCTTGAAGGAGGGCAAGAGTTGTATTGCCATGATCCTGGCTGAGACGTTGCTGGGTTTAGACGCCTTCTACCGCCGTGAAACCACCAGATTCGCGGGGAGTCCATTACTACTGCAGGTAATGTTTCCCACCCAACCTCACATATATATTCGCTCACATCACTTGGCTTTCGAACTCGTTTTTTTTTTTTCTTTTTTTTTTCTCACAAACCCCTTTTTGCTCACTTTTTCTCTCATCGTACACCTCTCTATTCTTTATTCTCTCATTTTTCATCCCTCCCCAGGTATGGTTGATGGATAAAATGCAGGTTGTGGACTCTTGCTCAGCTTACTCGGCTCGCGGTTACTTCTTCAGGCACCGCCTAGTTGACGCCCTTGATGAGGGTTGGTGGTTTGACTGGATGTGCAGCTTGTCTGCAGACCGCATTGCTTGGCGATGCCCTTGGCTCAATCTCCCAGCAATGAGCTATAGTATGTCCCAGCAGACCGGGATTCGACTGATTGGCTTGACTCATTGTGTATTCTATTTCCCATTCCGGTTCCAGCGCCAACTTGGCCATGATCAGACCTGTCCGCCGGAGGGGATAGAGTATCCGGCTACATTCCCGGCCCGAGGCACACATCTTGTTCGGCAGGCCGCGGCGTGGAGGACGAGAGAGCTTCTGGCACCTGCTCCCATCTTCAGTTGCGATTTGTCAGATGAGTGCTTGGATTGGCTTAATGAAGAGGCACAGGAGGGGCCTACTTTGGCGTCGGAAGCTTCAACCAGCTCCGGGAGGGGGCGCAGGGACTTTTGACTTGACCGTGCCCCGGATTTATTGCTTTATTAGTACTTTCAAGTTTTTTTTTTTTTATGAATGTAATAAAAAGCAACTTCAATTGTATGCAAGAGCAAGAGAACTCTGCTTGAAATCAACGAAATTGAAGGTTGTGGTACTGAAAATTTTCCGTTTTGGTCCAGAAATGGTCTTAGTTGTAAAAAGATTTATTTGAACAAGGTCATCTTTTATTAAAACTTTTCAAAACTATTTTTGATATGGATCAGAACTGGACACGCCTAAGGTCTGTCACTGAGATGCACAACCCCGGATCCCAGCAACTGGAAAGTTGCCCCTTGTTTGAATGGTACCGCGGCACTGTACGGCAACGGAAAGTTGCCCCTAGTCTGAATAGCACTGTACCGGAGATTGTGACGAATGCTGATGGACAAAGATGACCAAGATGATCAAATGGACAAAGTTGATCGGGGAAGATGTTTATGGCTGACCTTCAGGATGAAGCTGCCTACGTATCCCAAAGATGGGAATCAAGCCTTACGTAGTTCAGGCTTGGGTTCACTCGAGTATTTTCACTCTCCTTTTGCGCTCTAACTTTTGCCAAGGTCGCCCTTTGCGGGTTTTCAACCTTGCGAGCTCAGTTTTTATATATTCTAATTTTTTGTGCTCTGAATTTTGCCTAGGTCGCCCTTTCGGGTTTTCGGCCTAGCGAGCCTCTCAGGGGTAATATTTCTTCAACTTGTCCATGTTGATCGGTTGGGAGAACTCTAGGCCATCTAGGTCCATCAGAACCACAGCTCCACCTGACCAGATGGACTTGATGATATAGGGACCAGTCCAATTGGGTCTGAACTTGCCCCTTGGGTCATGGATGGGAGCTCGGTTGTCCTTGAGCACCAGATCTCCTTCCTTCAAATTCCTGGACTTAACTCTCTTGTTAAAAGCCCGGGCGATTCTGCGTTGATATCCTTGGACATGGTACAGTGCTTTTAATCTCCTTTCATCAAAGAGCATGAGTTCCTCGAATCTGCCCTGCTGCCAATCTGCCTCAGCTATCTGACACTCAGCCAGTACTCGTAAAGATGGAACCTCAATCTCTATAGGTAGAACGGCCTCCATCCCATATACCAAGGAATACGGAGTCGCTCCGGTAGAAGTCCTAATTGACGTTCGGTAACCCCACAGAGCAAACGGCAACTTATCTGGCCAGTCCCGATAGGTTTCCACCATCTTCCGCAGTATGTGTTTGACGTTTTTGTTGGCGGCTTCAACTGCTCCGTTGGTCTGCGGCCGATACGTGGATGACTTATGAAAAGCCACATTATATTTCTTCAACAAATCAATCACCTCCTTCTTGAAGTGAGAACCATTGTCTGAAATGATCTCATTCGGGACTCCATAACGGCAGATAATGTTGTTTCTGATAAACTTTGCGACATGCGAAGCCTTCAACACAGCATAAGATTGGGCCTCGACCCACTTCGTAAAGTAATCTATTGCTACCAAGATAAACTCGTGGCCATTCGACCCCTTAGGGGTAACAGCTCCAATTACATCAATTCCCCAAACTGAGAACGGCCATGGCGACGTCATGCTGTACAGCTTTGATGGCGGGATGTTCATACGGTTTGCATGAATCTGGCATTTGTGGCATCGCCGGACAAAGCCGATACAATCCTCCTCCATGGTAGACCAGTAGTAGCCTTGTCTGAGGATCTTTCGTGCCAGCATCACTCCATTCATATGTGCCCCACATTCTCCTCCATGGATGGCTTCCATTAGGCGCTTCGACTCTTCAGCTTCTACACACAACTTGTGCATTCCCAGGTGACCTCTTTTGTACAATTTACCCCCGCAGATGATAAACTGAACAGCCATTCTTCTGATTGCCCTTTTGTCCTTGGCATTTGCCCCTGGTGGATACACCTCTTTCTCCAAGAAGTTCCATATGTCGTAATACCAAGGGTTATTGTCCTGCACTTCATCTATGGCAGAGATTGACTCGTAGGCTGGCGCAAATTTCTGATCAATAATGACTGGACGCATCCGGACTCCAGATGGGATGTCTATCATGGAAGATAGAGTTGCTAATGAATCTGCGAACCTGTTGTTCTCTCTCACTAGGTGAGTGAAATTTAGCTTTTCGAACCGAGGAATTAACAAATCCAAGGTCTGGTGGTAAATTATCATCTTTTCCTCTTTTACTTTCCAGTCTCCTTTCGCTTGAGAGACTACTAGGTTCGAATCTCCAATGACGTCCAATCGCCTTGCCCCTAGTTCTAGGGCAGCTTCTAAACCGGCAATACAAGCCTCATACTCTGCCTCATTGTTCGAGACTTTGAACCGGAGCTTAAATGCTAAAGGGATACGGGAGTCGTCGGGCGCTATCAGCAACACCCCTATCCCATATCCGTATTGATTTGACGCCCCGTCAAAGTACATCGTCCAAGTTTCATCTTCGATGTGCAGAATAGCTTCATCTGGGAATAGGTACTCAACCGCTTCATCCCCTTCAACCGGGTGGTCGGCAAGGAACTCTGCTACCGCTCTCCCTTTTACTGACTTGCGCGTCACATACTTGAGGTCAAATTCGGAGAGCAACAGCAGCCAACGAGCTAGCCTACCCGTAAGTGCTGGTTTCTCGAAAAGATATTTGATGGGATCAAGTCGTGAAACCAACATTACAGAGTGAGCTAACAGGTAGTGCCGCAGCTTCCTGGTAGCCCATACCAAGGCCAAACAAGCTTTCTCCAGTGGAGTGTAGCGGGTCTCGTAATCCAGCATTTTCTTGCTCAGATAGTAGATGGCCCTTTCCACTTTGTCTTTAGACTCTTGCGCAAGCATGCAGCCCATTGTAGTCTCAGTCACTGACAGATACAATATCAACGGCTTCCCCGGCTTTGGTGGCGACAACACGGGCGGATTCTGTAGATACTCTTTAATCTGTTCAAACGCCGCTTGGCATCGGCCGTCCCATTGGAACTTCTTTCCTTTCTTCAAAAGACCAAAAAGTGGTTCACAAGTTAAGGTTAGTTTTGAGATAAACCGCCTTATGAATTGCACTTTACCCAGAAAGCCTCGCACCTCCTTTTCAGTCATTGGTGGTGGCATTTCTAAGATGGCCTTGATTTTGGAAGGGTCGACTTCGATGCCCCTTTGTGTGATCAAAAATCCCAGCATTTTTCCCGCTATAACACCAAACGTACATTTTTGAGGATTCAGCCGCAGCCCAAATTCCCTGATCCTTTGGAAAAACTTTTGCAAGGCGGTGTAGTGGCCCTCTCTTTCTTTGGACTTGACAATCATGTCGTCCACATACACCTCGACCTCTTTATGGATCATGTCATGTAATATTGTGGTTGCAGCCCGTTGATATGTAGTCCCAGCATTTTTCAGCCCAAATGGCATTACTCTGTAGCAATATGTACCCCACGGGGTAGTAAAAGCAGTCTTCTCCCGGTCTTCGGGTGCCATTACTATCTGATTATAACCTGAGAAGCCATCCATGAACGAAAGCAAAGCGTGACCCGCTGTAAAATCTACCAACTCGTCGATATGCGGCAAGGGAAAGTCATCCTTCGGACTGGCTCTGTTCAAATCCCTGAAGTCTACACATACCCGGATTCTGCCATCCTTCTTCGGCACCGGAACAATGTTGGCCAGCCAGGTCGGGTATTCGGATACCAGCAGGAAGCCTGCGTCAATCTGCTTGGTGACCTCTTCCTTGATCTTAATGGCCCAGTCAGGGCGGATCCTTCTGAGCTTCTGTTTGACAGGTCGAGCCTCGGGGTCAAGAGGGATCCGGTGCTGTACGATCTCAGGATCGATTCCAGGCATGTCTTCGTAGGACCATGCGAAAACATCTTTGAAATCTTTTAATAAAGCGACTAAGCGCTCGCGTTCCTCCGAAGACAACGTGGACCCGATCTGGACCAGCCGCGGGTCCTTCTCAGTACCAACATTCACGGTAGTGATTTCATCCATCAAGGGTTTAACAAACCTCTCTTGCTCTTGCTCAATTAGTCGTTGCAAAACCGGAGGAATTTCGTCCTCGTCGTTTTCATCAAAATTTTGAAAGTCCTGATTTAAGCAATAAACCAAAGGCACAGAAAAGTACTCGGAAACCACAGTTACCTCATTCTCATTAGATACTTCCAAACCGTCCAATTCTTCTGTTACAACAGACTCAAAAGAGAAAGAAAAAGACGACCTGGACAGGACCGTGGCATCCGGGTTATCACCCCCAGGAATACCGGACCCAGACTCAGACGAGCTGGAACCTAATTCCGACTCACAAGACTCAGTGGAATCAGATTCCGGCTCACTACCTGACCCGGTGCTGCTTGACAAAAATCCCTCCTCGTACTGCCAGGTGAGGGAGGGTGCGATGGATGTATCCAAAATAGCTGATTGTAGGCCCGCAGCCGTTTCATCTCCGATCATAGACACCGAGGAGTTATCCCCCAAGTACAACCGGTCGATCGAAGGATCTGATAGTAGACACGCCAGTGCTACCCCCATTTCAAGTTCTGCGTCCTCAGACTCCATTCCCCTGCTTTGCTCAATCTTGACCATCGGGTCTGTTTGCTCTTCAGCAACGTCATCCCCAGATATTTGTAAGTCAAAGAAGATTTTGGAACCCGGCACGCGCTTCTTCTCTGCGTTCAACCACGGCTCCGGAAAACCACAGAACGGAAAGTCCTCCCCCTCCCGGACGAAGCGTCCGTTTAGGGTACCCCGGATGGGCCGGTGCATCAACTCGAAAGGTCTTCCCATTTGTTTTGCTTTGGCTCTCCCAGCCATTTCTTTTCCTCTTCTCACCCAATCTTCCTTAGTGGGCAGATAACCCAAACCGAAGGTGTGGGGATTGTGCGGCACTCCGGCCAATGCTGCAACGCCTTTGCGGCCGCTCTTCCCTAATCCCATCCCGGGGACATGTTGGAGATTGTTCATGAGATACACTGCCTGGGCACTAACATAGATCCCTTCGTTAGCGGCCATGATGTTTTGTACAACCCGAGCCTCAGCAAGGGTAAATCCTGATATGAACACATCTTCCATGCCATGCTCGATTTCTAGAACAGGCGTGGATACCTCCGGTGGTGGGTGGATTGATGAGTTTCCAAAGACAATGGCTACTCCCTTTCCATAGGGGTATTTCACCATTTGATGCAAAGTAGATGATACCGCCTTCACCTGATGCAGCCACGGCCGCCCCAAAAGCAAGTTGAAAGTCGCAGGCACTTCTAAGACATGGAAATCTATCTCATGCTGCCCCGGCCCGACCTTTGTCTGAAATTTTACGGTTCCCATCACTTCTCTACTCGTGTTGTCATACGCCTGGATAACCTGGGCTGTTGGTATAAAATCTGCGGTTTTCAAACCAATTGCGTATGCCGTTCTTGCCGGGCAGACGTTGATGGCGGACCCGGTATCAACAAGTACCACCGGTATCCATTTATCCCTACACTCCACAGATATGTAGAGAGGCTTGTTATGGTCTGCCCCCTCGGGTGGCAAGTCCTTGTCGGAAAAGGTGAGCATCGGGGTGGCTCCCCCCGGAAAGACCAATCCCACCAGCTGATCTGGCGTGGTTTCTATTGAAAGCTTCGCTTTGTCCATGGCTGATAAGACAGCCTCTCTATGTACGCGTGATGCCATGAGCAGTCCCCATATAGATATGTCTGCTTGTATCTTTTTAAGCTGTTTGAGCACAGCCTCCTCTTCAAGTTGCTTTTCTTTTTGCTTTTCAGCCTCTCTATCCTTCCCAGAAGCCTCTGGCTGATCTAAGTGCGGAGGCTTGAAATACCGCCCGCTCCGTGTCATGTGATCTATCTCTCCAAGGTACCAAGTGTCATCGGGTTGGTTGTTTCCCCAATCCTCGTCTGTATGGGCAAGGCACAAATCTTCATCCTCCCACCACATTCCATCAGCAGCCGGCAGACACCTGTCCGGCTCGGGTATGACTGTTCTTGTGCTCGCAGCACCTTCCATCCACATACCTGCAGTATTCTCGGTTCCCGTGCACACAACAGTTTCAACTCCCACATGGGCCTTTGCCTTCCTGATTCTCTCGGAATCTTCAAAACTTACTTGTCCCGACACGACTGACTGTTCAAGAATCCCTGTACTCAAAATATTCCAATCTCGAGCGAAATTCTTAACACCGGCGCTCTCCGGCGATGCTCTCTGTTCTTCGACCCTTCCGGCCGTCACTGATATTCTCGACCCCGTTGAGCCCTGTTCTGACTGCAACTCTCCTATCACATCAGGTTGATCATCCAACCACCCGGTAACTTCTGCTGAATTCTCATAATCGAACCATGCGACTGCCATATCCTCTGGATCTTGGTCACTATAAAACTGGAGGTTGGCAAGGTCCTCCCCCACAGTGGTTACATCATCTGCTTCCTGTCCTAGATTATCTCCTTGAATTACACACAGTTCTCCTCCTGTTGGAAGTTCCACAACCGGCACATCTCGGCCTATTGACACAATGTAGTCGCCCGGACTATACGTTTTCTCAACACAGATTCCAGATCCTGCAGACTCTGTTTCAACAACCCGTTTTTCCTTTAGAATCTCCTCTCTCCTGTTCTTGGTGGTCACTGCCGCTGGCTTGGGTTGGGTCATGGAGACGTCCATCATGCACAAGTCAGTGCAATTGGGAAGAAACACCTCCGGTTTAGGCAGGTGGGTAGGTGTGATATAGATACTAGGGTCGTAGGACACGTCCCCAGTATGGATGAAATTGAGTCTTTTGGGCGGTGGAGCTTGGTTATGTGCGGGGAGAGGGTTTGTAGTAACATTGGGCTTCTCGGGAGGCAAAATCACCCCGTTATCGATGAGATCTTGAATTTCATGGCGTAACCGATAGCACTGGTCGGTGTCGTGACCGTGCTGTTGGTGAAACGCACAATACTTGGCTGGGTTATGGGTAGGAGGAAGTTTTTCTGGTAGGGGCCGCGGCTCCAGGGGCTTCAGATGCCCTTTTTTGATCAACACCCCCAGAGCTTTGGATAGGGGCATATAAAGTGGGGCGAAGGTTCTGGTGTTTCTGGGTGGGTATTTGGTTGTTTGCGGGTTGCTTCCGGATGTACCGGAGAATGGTGAAGCTGCTGTATTTCTTGGAGGGGGGTTGGCGGTGACCATGCTCACTTCCTGAGCTCTTGCAGTCGTAACGCCACTCGGGCCTGCATTGCTACTGCGATTGAAAGTTCGTCGAGGTTGCTCCCGGTCATTATCGATCAAGCCTTGCTTCAAGGCATCCTCAATCTGCACCCCCATTTCATGTAGGTCAGAAAAAGTAGGAAAGGGGAGTACTATCATCTTTTGCATCAATTTCGGCTGAAGATTGCGCACAATCATCCAAATTTGGTCTTTGTCTGTAGGCCTCAAGGTCATCATCGAAGCCTTGGCCCTCCATCTAGTTACAAATTCTGAAAAACTCTCCTTAGGTTCTTGCCTAGTCGTCTCGAGATCACGAGTCGTAATCTCAATCTGTGTATTGTACGAGTATTGCGCGATGAAGGCCTCAGCCATTTCATCCCAATTTCTCTTGACGTCATCTTCCAACTTGGCATACCAGATGGCCGCCACACCTGACATAGTTCGGCCGAATAAAGATAACTTTTGAAGCCTACTGAGGCCCATCGGCCTTAGGATGTCCGAAAATAGTCTCAAGTGCACCATGGGATCCCCGGACCCATCAAACCGATCAATATGAGGCATTTTGAATCTGTTAGGCAGCGTCACAGCTGCGTCAGTATATCCATCTTCAATGTCGGGGATAGTCTTGACTCCCTGAGATCTCTTGAACAGTTTTTCAAGCTTGCTCAGCTTTAGTGCGGTGGGATCAGTCTCGAACTCGAAGGGAGAGTCCGGCAAGTTGGTGGGTGTTTTTGATAGCTGAGGTTGGATTTGAGGTGGGGCTGGAGGTGGGGGTGGTCCCGTGGGCAGTTCCGTATCAGTCTGGACATTGGCTGTCTCCCCAAGGTTTGGAATTCCTGGTGGGGGAGGAACTTGATGTGAAGCAGATGTTCCGGTTTGCTGCTCTAGTCTGGCGATTGTCTCCGCCTGTTCCCTCACAACTGTGGCCTGTTGCCTGGCAAAATCTGCCTGACGGATGGCATCCTGTTGCATTGCTTTCATGCTCTCTTGAAGGTGGCGCACTATCTCCTCCAAACTAGCCATGCTATCCTGCTCTGGTTGGATTACTGGTATATATTCTCTCTCTGTTGGTGACACAGAATCCTGATCCCTACTGAACACAGGTGGGGTAGATAAGGCCCTCTGAACTGACTGCGGTACTGATGTCCTCTGCCTTATTGACTTCCGTTTAGTAACCGGGGGTAGCGAGTAGTACACTGGTTGTCCGTCTATCAGATCCTCAGATCGAAGGAGTCGACGGCCTCTGACCCAGGGTGCTTGGGGGATATCTATCGGGTTGGTAGCAATCGTGCTCAACTACCTAATGAAAAAGATAAGTAAAACGTATAAATAAACAGACAATTGGACGGCATAACGGCGCAAAGTAAATAAACACACAACACACGGTCGGGTATTTAAAGTAAGCGGTCGAATGCTGGATACACTGTTTCTCTACCACTGATCACTGATCATGAACCATTGCCCCTAGGCCTGAATCTGATATCCACAGACAACTGATTCTCAAAACACCGATACTGATGCCCTCGGGCCTGATACTTAAACTTGCAAACTGATCTGTACGTTCCCTGCAGAGTTACACTCTAAAGCACATAGCAGATAAATGAGAACCAAAACACCCCTATATTGGGGTAGGGTTTCCCTGTCCTATCTTGTCAGGAACTAGGGTTTCACTATGCACGCAGCGGTTTCAAACAACTTAGCATCGGGTAAGCAACCTGTCCTAGTTTGGAATGGTCACTATGGATCTCGATATGCACTAGGTCGAATGGTCAAAAGGGGTGCCCCGGTAAAACCGGGGTTTGTGTTCCCATGCTGTCAGAGCCCATAACCGGTCAGCCTTATGGTCATGCCTTGACAAGACAAGCCTCCGGCAAACCGTTCAGGAATGGCAGATGGCAAACACGGTGTTCCTAGGCGCACCAATGCACATGCAATGCAAAGAAACACATAAATGAGATCAAAACAGGATATCACGAGTTCGAGTCAAGCTCTCCAAACTCCCCAGCAGAGTCGCCAGAAACTGTAGACGTCCCCCGAACGCCTCCCGGGAGGATGACTCCCGTTCTGCTCATATTGGGGTTACTACAATTCAAAGGACTCAATTCGTCACGGTTCTAAATCTGAACCAAAGAGTCCAACTCTGGCGAATCGTTTTGAAGAAAAACAGATTTTGAAAAGAAGTGCCAAACATGGACTGCTTTGCCAGATTACAGAGTCGCCACCTAAATATTTTAAAATGGGAAATTTAGGAAACCCTGACTCGGTGCCGAAGGCCACATGTCCGTCATCACCAAAGTGGTCTTGGCTCGGGAGCTTGGGTACGATCGGGGAAGGTCAGCTATGAGCACCCCCTTTCGCCCGGTCCGAAGACCGGCCTCTACTAACCGTGATATCCGAGCTTGAAAACTTTATGTGTTCTTATTCCAATTATTAGCCTAGAATTACTATGTTGTGCGTACAGCAAACAAGTATAGACTAGATTGCCTAATTTGGAAATAAACATCGCATTTCCGTTGGTTTGGAAAACGCTTTGGAATTTGCTACTCGCAAGTAGGCTAAAATACGGATTTCGATGAGTTTTCCAACTCAAGCAATCCAACCTCCACCCACAGGCATTCAAGCAGTTATATCACATAAGCAAATAGCCTCATGGTAATCATGCTGTCATGGCAACACTGACACACATGCAAGGATGCTAAAGCGTGAAAAGCTCACCTAGTACTCCAAGCCAAAACAGAAGCTCATTAGAAATCCATGCATGGACCTAAGCATACTGAAATGTCTAATGCAACGCATACAAAGATGCAGTCTAGGCAGGCTCGGCTATCCTAAACATGGCATATGGAGATGCTACAAATAACACGTATTCAATTTGGAATTGAAAATACGATGCAGTTTGTATGATGTGCCGAGCCCGATGTATGTCAACAAATGCATGGATGCACGCATGCATTGCATAAGGTATGCTAATTTTAAATATGCCCTAATCTACCATCATAAGCAGGTAAATAAAACGGAGAAAGAAATGGGGGTTGGAAGACATACACACACTCACACACCCTTATTACAAATATGCCCTCACCCGGAGGGACCAAAAGAATATACAGTCCGAAAATAATACAGTCCAAATACAGAATGAATTAATTATTACAGAAATTTCTACTTATTAAAATTAAATGCTAACATAAGAGAAAGGGGCCTCAGCCCTGCCTCGGGATGCGCGAATGATGCATGTTCGATCCAACTTGCCCGGAAAACCCGTACCGTGCCACTGCTGGTTCTGTTTTTGCTGTCCTGCCCCTCCAAAAAATTCCCAAAATCTCAGAATACATTCAAAATGATCTGTAGTACCACACCGGCTGGGGGGAGTGGTCATCGGCTGCTTGAATTGGCCACCGGCTGCATGTGAGGTTTATCGGCACAAAAATAGTGCCGGTCGGCACTATTTTCTGCCGGCCGGCAGAAAGTTCCTGCAGAGGACAGTTTGACAGCAGCAGCAAGACAGCAGTGCATGGCATGGATTTTGGGGGGTATGTAAGCATGGTCAATGCCTCCTATCATGCTTGGGGACTCAAGGAGGTAAGACTCTTGGTTCTTGGGCCACCAATGATACATTTTGATGCATGATAGCCCAAAGAACCAAGGTTGCATTTTGATATAAATGCACGCAACACAAGCAAATGAAATCCAAAGCCTTATCATGTGTTGGTCCAAGGCCTTGGTGACATGGGGGATTGAGGTGTGTTTTGTCACTTAAGGTACAAACACACCTCAACTCCCACACTTGGTTTGACACCCCAAACCAAGCAATGAAATGCAACTATGCAATCATGCAAACATGCAAACATGCAAACATACAAACATGGGGACTAAGATGCTAGCAAATCAGGCATGCAAAATGCTAGGATGTGGAAAGCATAGAAGTCATGCAAAGAGGGACCAATTAAGCATAGAACTAGCATGCGCTCAAGGCTTCAATGACCAATTATGCAACAACCATGTAATGAGCATGCAATGATGGACTAAAGCCATGAAGGGCAGTCCTCAAACTCCCCCAAATCAGTGGCAAAACATGCCTCAAAACAAGAACAAGATGATATACAAGCATGCAAGTTATGAGGCCTAAGGCTAAGGCACAAAGTGGGGCATTGAACCACCACTTAATAAGACCAAACATGGCACATGTTAGACAACCAAAACAGGTTTTCAGCATACAAAATGGTACCCAAAACCCCGTATATGGCAGCCCCAAAATGCATTAATCATGCAAGCATACACCATACCTATTCCTAAGCACAAAAGGCACACCTTTAGAGCATGGAAGAGGAAGTGAATGCAAGTATGAGAGCATGGATTAGGGGCAAAAATATGACCTAAAATGATGCCAAATCATAAGATCAAAGTGGATTAAACATGCTAGGGCCGAATGCAAGCAAGGTTTACAAGCCATTATGCAAGGCAACCACTCCAAGCACACCCAACATGGCAAAATCAGTGGCTCACAGCCCTCTAACATAGCAAAACAATGCTAGTATCTTCATGAAACTAAGCTAAAATACGCAAAAATCATGGCCTCAAATCATGGCATACTTTTTAGCATAAGAGAGCATTTCAAAGCAAGTATGAGAGACATGTTAGGGATGACAAATCCGACCAAAAACAGAGTTAAAACATGCTCCAAAACATTGAAAAAAACTCTGAAATGAAGCCAAACAAGACTACACACACATGCTATCTTTGAGCCAAAATGAAGGCAAACAAAGGGCCAAGAGGGAGAGGGGTGTCTCTCCCCTATATGAGACTTGGAGCCATCTTCCTCACCACTGAAAACCCACTGGTTTTCAGTGGTGGGGAGGCCAAGAACACCAAGTAAAGAGGGTCTCAAGCAAAGGCACCAAAAGTAGTCATATAAGGCCTAATAGGGTGGACCTTTGCTCAAACCAAAAAAGGACCTTAATGAAGGTTCAAGAACAAGTAAAAACAAGACTTTTTTATTTTAAACACAAACTCAAAAACACAAAGTAAAGAGGGTAGAAAGAGGTTGCAAGAATGGGGAATATAAAGTGATGTTCTTACCCTTGAAGATCCTTTGAAGAACAAGTGAGGCAGCCACTCTCCAGTGCTCAAATCCAGTCCAAAGCCAACACAAATAACCTCCTAAGTCTCTCAATCTCGAGCTAAGGTGTAATGGTGTGTGTAAAGGAGCAAAAATGAGGTAAAACTACACTTTCAAGCCTAAAATCACACACACAAGAGGAGAGAGATGGAGATCTATGTATGTATAGATATATGACAGAGAAATATATGTATAAGCTCTGGTTTTTGCCTCCCAAAATGCTAACCTTGAGCCAAGAGGAAGAGCCTTGCTTATATAAGCAAGCAAAGCTTACAAGCTAAGCCAACTAAAGGCTCATCCCTCCATACACGTGTATGGAGGGGAGCAAAAGGTGATAAAGCTGTCTAAAAATATCTCAGAAAGCAGCTGTAAAGTGGTCGGCAGGGTAAAATGGTAATTTTGCCAAAAATAGTGCCGACCGGCACAAAATGGTGCCGACCGGCACAATATAGTGCCGGTGGCAACACCAGCCAGCCGGTGGTCTCTAGCCACAGCCGGTGGTGTGTGGGGATGCCTCACAAAGCATTCCCTGCCTCTCCAGGGCAAAACACAGGTGTTTGGTGCAAAACCAGACACAAAACGGTCGAGTTCGGAGGTCCTGAGGCAAGGCGCGCGTAGCCGAGAACTCCGGGAACTCCAAACGAACACAAACATGGATAATCACCGAGTGTTCCAACGGTGACGTCCAGGTCTCGAGGACGGTCAAAAATGGGGTGTCTACAATCACGAGTTCAAGTCAAGCTCTCCAACCTCCCCAACAGAGTCGCCAGAAACTGTAACAGGTCCGCGAGGGAACTCACGGGTTACAGTTCGGACTCAATTTGTCACGCTTCTTAATCTTGAACCAAAGAGTCCAAATCCGGCAAATCGTTTTGAGAAAACAGATTTTTGAAAGAAGTGCCAAACATGGACTGCTTTGCCAGATACAGAGTCGCCACCTAAATATTTTTTAATGGGGAACTTAGGAAACCCTGACTCGGTGCCAAAGGCCACGTGTCCGTCATCACCAAAGTTTCCTCGGCTCGGGAACTTGGGTACGATTGGGGAAGGTCAGCTATGAGCACCCCCTCTCGCCCGATCCGAAGATCGGCCTCTACTAACCGTGATATCGTATTTTGAAAACGTTATGTGTTCTTATTCCGGTTATTAGCCTAGATTTACTACGTTATGCGCACAGCAAACAAGTATAGACCAAATCGCCTAAATTGGAACGAAACATTTCATGTTTGTTTTGAAAATGGTTTGCTACTCGCAAGTAGGCTAAAATGAAGATTTTGCCACCCTCAAGTGGGTTTTAGAAAAGATGGCTTTGCCACTATCTAGTGGGCTTAAAACTCACAATTTTAATGCATTATTCCAACTTAGGTAATTTGACCTCCATCCACGGGCATTCAAGCAATTATATCACATAAGCAGCTAGCCTTATGGTAATCATGCTATTATGGCAACATTCACACGCATGCGATATGCTAAAGCATAAAAGCTTACCTAGTACTCCAAGCCAAAACAGAAACTTGTTAGTGATCATATGCATGATCCCAGTTCATGTTAAGATGGCTAATGCAACGCATGCAAGATGCAACTACAGTAGGCTCAGCCATCCTAAAGATGGCATGTGAAATGCTGCAACTAACAAGTACTCAACTTGGATTTGAAATACAAGTGCAGTTATGATGTGCCGAGCCCGATGCATGTAAGGCAAATGTATGGATGCACGCATGCATAGCATAAAGTATGCTAATTTAAATATGCCCTAGTCTAACCAACATAAGCGGGTAAATAAAAGGGAAGGAAGACGTGGGGTTGGAAGACATACACACACTCACACACACTTATTACAAATACGCCCTCACTCGGAGGGACCAAATAATAATACAAACCGAATAAATAATTAACTATCCTAGCTAATTAAATATTACAAAACCTTCTAATTAATTAACCAAATTAAATGCAGAAAGAAGGTGGCCACAACCCCGCCTGGGGATGCGTGAATGATGCATGCCTGATTCATCTCGCCCGGAAACTCGCTGCCATAGCACTACTGCCTCTGTTAACAATGCCCTACTCCTCTAAGGACTGCCAAAGTTGAAGGGTATGCTTTATGGATGTTAGGGAATACCACCGGCCAAGTACAAACACCACCGGCCAAAGAGAGGAACCACCGGCCACCTTTTAATCTATCGGCCACAGATTCCTGGCCGGTCGGCACTGTATTTAGCCGACCGGCCAAAGCTTCCTGCAGAACCTGCAATTGACAGCAGCAGAGGGCAAGCAGTGTATGGCATGGAATTTTCAGGCAAATGTATGCACGGACACACTTCCTATCATGTAATGGACTCAAGGGAGTGTGACCCTCGACCATCGGGCCATCAATCACGCATTTCAATGCATGATGGCCCAAAAGCCAAGTGTGCAACTTCGATATCAAATGCAATGCAAGCACAAAACACATCAAAGGGCCCCCAACCCCTATCATGATTGATCAAGAGGCAAGGGATGCATGCTCAATGAAATGCAACCAAGGCATGGAGGCTAAGTATGCAACAAGAACATTCAAATGAGCAATGTATACTAGGTACGCAACCTAAACATGTAAGCAAACATGGAATGCAATAACATGCGATGATGGACTTAAACTAACATGGATAGCTCGCAAGCATGCCAAAATCAGTGGCCATTAGATGAAAATGAGACACTCGAAATGCGTGCACACGTGCACGCAAACCGAGGACCGAACCTAAGGCATCAAATGCCACTCTACTAAAGCATGGCAAGGCATGGAACATGGTATGCAAACATGCAAACTTCAGTACTAAATCATGATGCTAAACAGCCCCGAAGCATGGAAACATGGCACCCGATGCATGAGATGAATTCTGAAACATAAAACTAGGCACATGTATTGACCTATAGCTATACAAAGCATGCATTTTTTGATCATGAAGCATGAAGACAGAACCAAGGCAATCCCAAAATATGCACATTTCTAGTTCAAAGTGTGGCCAAAAAGTGCTAACAAGATGGGTTAAAATAGCATGCAAATTTGACTAGTAAACATGGTTTACATGGCAAGTGTATGAAGCAAGTGAGAACTCATCAAACCAGGAAAAATCAGTGAACTAAACATGTGAAAATATGCCTGAATAACCTCTGAAATGAAGCCAACACATGCGAAAATGATGAGCTCCTTTGGAGGGCTATACAAGGGGTTATTAAGCACATACAAGATGGACACTCAACAAAGCCAAACCAACTCTGGAAATGGCCTATAGGGGTCCTAAAAGCCACTGAAAAATGCCTGAACTAAGCTCAAGAAGTGTGCAAATATAGGCCCCTTTGTAAGGCCAAAAAGGGCATCAAACAAGACAACAAGGAGAGGGGATGGCCCTCTCCTTCTTAGGACCTTAAAACACCATCCTCACCACTGAAATCCATGAAGATTTCAGTGGTATTTCAGTGGTGAGGAGGCCCAAACAAGGTGGTCCCGGAGCTCACTAAAAATGCACAAAAATGAGGCCAAACAAGGCCTAAGAGGGGGTAGACAACCCCAAACACAAAAGTGTTCTTGAACAAACTTAAAAAGGAGCTAAAAACAAGACTTTTTTAAGTTATACACAAAGCTTAAATCAGCATGCAAGACAGGTCAAAAGTTAATGCAAGATTGGGGAAAATAAAGCAAAAGTGTTACCTTTGAAGAACACTTCAAGAACAGCTAGTGCAGCCCTCCTCTTCTGATCAAAACCACCTCAAAACCTGAAGAACAAACCCTCAAGACCTCCCAAGTCAGAGTATGGTGTAATGGTGTGTGTCTTAGTGGAAAACTAAGAAGAAATCACCCTTTTAGGTCACAAAACACACACAAAAGAAGAGAGAGAGGGAGATATAGAGAGAGAGGATGATATACCAGATATATGTATGTATTTAGGTCTGGAGTTGTTCAACCAATACAAAGGAGGGGATGGGTTTCTTTTATAGAGCAAGGAAATGGCATAAAGCTTCTCAAAGAAGCTATACAAAAGGGTCAAAGGGACCAAGCTTCTAAGAGAAGCTAATGCAAAGGTGCAAGCTTCTTGAGGAAGCCAAGACAAGGGGTCAAAGCTTCCTCAAGAAGCTTTGAGCAAAGGGTGCAAAAAGAGGGTCAATAAGGGTGCAAAGAGTGCAAAACAGCCACACACGTGCATGGGGAGCAGAGTCTGTGCATTCCAGCTGGCACAACTGGCATCCATTCAATCTGTAGAATACTCCGGAAGGTCGTCGGCTAGCAAACTTGGTTGGTTGGCCATCTTTTCTGGCCGGTCGCCCATCTATTTGGTCGGTCGGCCATTTGTTTTGGCCGGTCGGCAGGAAAAATCTGCTCTGCAAGTCCAACTTCAAACGGGCATAACTTCTTCATATGAACCCCTTTTCAGGTCATTCTTGTGTCAAAATTGAAGCCCCAGAAGTAAGATTTCCAATGGCACCAGCCTTGCATCAAAATTCCAACTGTGTAAAAAGTTATGCTTGTTTTGGTGAAGGATGCTCAGTTTCGGTCCAACCGGGATGATGCCCAACTTCAACCAATCATATCTCCGCGCTCCGGACTCGGATTTAAGAGATTCTTGAATGAAAAATGAAGCCCCGGAAGTATTCTTTCCAATGGTGGTAGCTTCATAGCTTAACTCCAAGTGTATAGACAGATAAGCTTGATTTAGCGCGGACTGCTCGTCCCTCTCTTAGCGATTCTTGCCTATCCTCTTTTCCAACTTGGTTTCTCCCCTCTTCTCCTCTTTTCTTCAACTTCAGACCCCTAAGAAAGGTGTTTTGAAAGATTTTTCGAAGATTTCATATCTCTTTCATTCATCTCCGCTTTGTCCTTGCTCGGTTTACCGAAAAGCGTAACATTTACCGAAATGCGAGCGTCGGAACATCGTAGGAACTTTATTTCAAAAATGTTTTGAAAGAGAGGGTTTTAAGGTCTAAAAACCATTCAAAATAGTTTTGGTTCAAAAAGGGGTGGGAAGTTGGGATTTGGCCCTCTTCTTGCCGAAGAAATTGAACCTTTGCCCTGCACATCTTTCATCACCGAGCAAACCATCAGTAGCGCCCAAGTCTTAAGGGCGGTCAAAAATGGGGTGTCTACAATAGGACAAAAGCTTAATAAATTGAAATAAAAGACCAACAACACCTTCTCCCTATCATGGAGTTACCTCAAGGAAAGGGGTGGACATTGCTTCATGAATCATTGAACATCACTAAAAGTATGCAATGATCTACGACTCAATGGGTTAAATATAACGTTTGATTGAATCCAGCTCAATTTTATTACCTTTTTTACTCTTATTTTGTTAGCCTTTTTACAATACCTTTCCATTTCTTATCTTTTATTCATTTTTGTTCAAAAGTGATGATTATATCCACTAAGTCCAAAAGTGATAAAGAGCATCAAGCATTGACTTAACCCGAGAAATGAACTTTTCAAGCCCTTTTCTATGGGGGAAATTATAAAGGAGGAATGAAACTCATTTACGAGCGATAATGGATTCGGTGTCAAACCTGAAAATGGCGATAATGACCCTAAATCAAAACCCGATAACAAGCTATAATGAAACCTTCCTTTATGATTTCCAAGGGTCTAAACTAGAAACTATAATGAAACCTTCCTTTACGATAAAGAGAAGTGTCAAACAAGAGATTGTGCTTAGCATTAGAGAGATGTAATGCCTTGGTAATGAACCTCTGAAGAGATTAAACCGTTAAGTATGGAAGGTCTCTTTCTTATGCTTGAACAACAATCTTTTGTTAAACACAACTCTTTGATCAAAATAAACAAAGAATGAAGGGAGGTTGCAGAGGTGATTATGCAAAGCTGATTACAATGGTATGAACATGTATGAAAGCTATAAAAAAGTGCAAGAAAGGACTATCAACTAAAATGGATTGAAAGCTATATCCATGAGGACTTACAACAACACATCTATAGTATTTAAAGCATAATTAAACACACAAAAACGGCACTGAAACATCACAAAATCAATGCTGAAAATTGAGCTTTTGAGGTGGAAAAAGTGAGCAAAGATGGGCTAAAGCCAAGGTGTTTCAAACCATCAACAAGCCTAAGGAAGGGTGGCCAACCCTTCCTTTTTTTTGTGACTTGAAATCATATTTTTAAGCTTAAATAAACTCTGAAAATAGTAGAAAAGATGGTATAAAAGCTCAAAGTATACCTCTTTCAAAGAGAGGATGCACTTTAATTCACAAACCACAAGTTGAACATACTCAAGAGCTGAAATTTGTGTTGAAGAATCTCAACAAGAGGCCTCTAGTTTAGGCTTAGGAAGTGTATGGATAATGTATGTGTATTCCAAGAGAGACAAGTAGTGTGTTGAGCAAGCTATAGCACTTGGAGAATTTTTCTAACCCCAAACCATGATAGGTGGGCTTATACTAATAGAAAAAAGCCTTCTCGCGTAAAAAATATATGTAATGAGCCAGCTGGTGCAAGGCATGCACCTGGGGACAACTAGTTATCTCAAAATATCTGCTGCTGCTGAACATGGCCAGTCGGCAATGGAAGGAGATGGCTGGGAAACCAAAAATGGCCAACCAGCCACTTCTTGGCCAATAGGTCTTTGAGTAGTCAGGCTAGAAAAAAAAAATTAGGTTTTGGTTCAAAGGAGGGGCAAGGTTTGGGTTTTAATGCTTGAAACCGAAGCCTTTTGCTGAAGAAATTGAACGATTTGTGTAGCTTAACGTGTCATCAACGAGTGTTCAACGTGAGGCACCCAAGTCATAAGGGTGGTTAAAAATTGGGTGTCTGCAGTTGTCCCTCTTTGACAGAGCTTGAAGTCATAAAATGACTTGAGTGAAGGTCAAAACCCAAAGACAACCCATTTGACAAGGCAGTAAGACTTGGGCAATCAATCAAAATGTAAATGCAATTGGTTGAACTGGAAAGTTGCCTACATATCCCTCTACGAGGAATCAAACCAACGTAGCTCAAGTGCAAGATGCAAATGATATGCATAAAGAATACACCTGAAAGGCTAGACTTACACGCTTCGCAAAGCAGATTATTTTGAAAATCCATGATCATGCAAGACAATGCAATGAACAATAACAAGATGACAGCATATGAATGAAAGAAGCCTCAGCTTAAATCAAAATAAATCCAACCGTGTTTCACACGAAAAGGAGCAAGCAAACAACAATTCCAAACACGTTTCACGCGAAAGGAGGACAAACAGTGTAACCAATAGGCATATCTCACCTTATTTCATATAGAGAGGGAAGGTTTGAACAAGATAAAAGAGCAGCCTAACGCGTCTCACGCAAAAGGGGTAGAAAGGTGGTGTAACCAATAGGCGTATCTCACAGTATTTCATACAGAGAGAGGGAAAGTTGTAACAAGGTAAAACAACGTCCTCACGTGTTTCACGCGAAAGGAAAGAAGGGTGGTGTAACCAATAGGCGTATCTCAACGTATTTCATATGGAGAGAGGGAATGTTGTAACCAGGTAAAACAACTTCCTAACGCGTTTCACGTGAAAGGACGGAAGGGTGGTGCAACCAACAGGCATATCTCAGCATATTTCATACGGAGAGATGGAAAGTTTTAACCAGGTGAAAGAAAGATGGTGTAACCAACAGGCGTATCTCAGCGCATTTCATATGGAGAGAGGGAAGGTTTTAACCGAGGGGAACAAGGGTGGTCTAACCAACAGGCATATCTCACCGTATTTCATATGGAGAGAGGGAAGCTTTTAACCATAAGAACAAGGGTTGTGATTTGCGTTTCACATAGAGATAAGGTGAGACAAAAGGTACAAGCCAAACCATGCTTCGTGCGAAAAGGGAAAGGGGGTACAAGCCAAGTCACACTCGCGTGACAGGGGTGAACATAATAAATGGAAAAGCACGATGCACATGAATGCAACATAATTGCAATATCATTGTGTAGACTGCCCCGAACTCCGCTCCGCGTGCGAGGGCGCGAATTATAGTTCTACCTACTACAGTTCGAACTCCTGTCACGGTTCTGAATCTAATCTCACAAAGTGCAATGTAAGACTGATAAATCACCAAACAGTCCAAATCCGACAAATCATTTTGGAAAATTGATTTTAATCAAAAAGGGCCAAATATGGACTGCTTTGCCAGATTTCAGAGTCGCCACCTAAATATTTTATTTTGGGAAATTTAGAAAACCATGACTCATGCCTAAGGCCACGTGTCCGTCATCACCAAAGTTGCCTCAGCTCGGGAACTTGGGTACGAGAGAGGAAGGTCCTGAAATGAGTACCCTCGCTTGCCCGATCAAAGATCGGCCTCTACTAACATGATATGTTGTTTTTGAAAACACATGTGTTCTTATTCCTGTTTATTAATCTAGAATTACTATGTGATGCGCACAGAAAACAAGTATAGACTCAATCACGCGGATTGGAACAAAGCAACTCATGTTTGTTTTCGAAAATGGTTTGAAAGTGCTACTCACAAGTAGGCTAAGACGCGGATTTGCCACCCTCAAGTGGGCTTAGAAAAACATGATTTTGTCACTTCATGTGGGCTTAAAACTCACAATCATCAAGTTGTTCCAATCCAGGCAATCAAGCCTTCACCCACAGGCATTCATGCAATCTAACACTTAAACAAATAGCCTCATGGCAAGCATGCTATCATGGCAGTCACTTACACACATGCAAGGATGCTAAAGCGTAAACACTCACAGTGTACTTTGAGCCAAAACAGAAGCTAGTTAGTAATCATGCCTGATCCTAGCTATGTCAACAATGCCTAATGCAACACATGCAAAATGAAATTAAGATAGGCTCGGCTATTCTAAGATGTCATGTGAATGCAACTAGATAACATGTATTCAAATTGGTATTGAACTACAATGCAGTTTGTATGATGCGTCGAGCCCGGTGTATGCAAGACAGATGAATGGATGCACGCATGCAAGGCATAAGGATGCTAATTGAAAATGACCTTTAACTAACCGTCGAAAGCTGATAAGTAAAAGGGAGAAAGAAATAGGGGTTAGAAGACATGCATCACACGCACGCACACTTATTACAAAATTTGCCCTCTCGACGAAGGGTCCAAATAATAAGCTAACTAGCTACGCTAAGCTAATTAATTACAAACCGAATTGAAACTATCTATACTAAGCTAATTACAGTATTACAAAGATGAAAAAACAGCAAATTAACTAACTATACAAAGCAGTTAAAACGACCTCGAGGGGAGGGGTGTATGCATGCTCGGTCAGCTTCGCTTGGAAATCCACTACCGTGCCTCGTGATGCCTCTGTTTGCACACTTCTGGACTTCTGAAAATTGTGCCAACTTCCAAGGTACTTCTGTGATAACCCTGTTCTGTAATATGTTAATTGGTCCTTATTTTGAATACGATTATGCGTTTAATACGATTGTGTGTGCCATTACGTGAAAATATGTGATTTTAAATTTCTATCTATTCACCGTAGGAATATCTCTTTGATTGTCTGCTTTGGAAATTAAATTGAAGGCCCTATCGGCCACAAAAACCAAAATTGGTCGCGCCGTTGTGATTGGCATAATTTTTAGAGCCTACGATGAAGTTTAATTGAAAAATGGATTCGAACCAGATTAAATTGATTAAACTATTGAATTAGTGCTCAATTAGTTATTATTATTAAATTGAATGAGTGGGATTTGTTGTAAAAGGGCACTACACCCTCAATTCTCCTCCTTTGTTGCATTTTGGCTGATCTTGAGCTCTAAAAATAGAGAGAAGGAGAGAAACAATTGAAGATTTGCTCAAGAAGCTTGAGTAAATTGAAGGCTAGCTCAAGAATTAACCTTAGTTTGTGAAGATTAAAGCTCCTTTGTGAGTAATTCATGAGTTTAATGTTGTAAAGTATGTATTCAAGCTAGTTGGGTAATGAACAGTAAGAATTGAAATGGAATTGAGTTGATCATGTTGGATTGAAGGTCAATATATGCATGGATGTGTATCATTGCTTTGAATTTGCATGTTTGGGCTTGAAATATATGATTCATGTAGAGTTTTGGTTAAAACTCAGGTTTGAAATCACCATTTGCATCATCTAGGTTGAGAATAAGGGTAATACATCACATGCATGCACAAACTATAAGAATATGAGCTTTGAATGCATGAATTTGCATGTTGGAAATGAGTTTGGTGTCAATTGGGACATTCGTGTGTTTGATTTATGAAATTGAGCTCCATATTGATGTAAATGGGTGTTTGTATCATGATAGCATAAATATATTTGAAGTTTGAGCCATAAATTGTAAGTTGGATCGGTTTGAATGCTGGATTTGAGCTCAATAACTTAGCTGGAAAACCCAGAAAATTTGATGTCCGCTCGAGCGGGGAAACCGCCGCTCGAGCGTGAATTTCGTGCTCCCAATATTTTTGCAAACTTGGATGTTTGCTCGAGCGGGGAATTTCACGTTCGAGCGGGGAGCAATGTAAACAGACCTTCAGCTCGAGCGCTATACTTCACGCTTGAGCATAATTTTGATGCATCCAGCACTTTTGCAGACCTCATGGGTCTGCTCGAGCGGGGAAGTCCACGCTCGAGGGGGGACCCTGTTTCCTGAAATTTTGAAAATGCATTCTGTGTTCTGTTTTCCGTTCCCTTTCACTTCTAAGTACTCTTAGGCATACATTGAGCATTGTAAATGAGTTAGAAGAATAAGAATTGAGCCTAAAGAGGAATATGTGAATTAAGAACGGATTGAATCGGTTGTCACCCATATGTGTTATGTGATGTGTAGGGTCAAGCTCCCGGGCAAATCAATCAGCCGATCACTGGGAGTAATATCGATACTTGAAACTTGACATTTGTCTAATTGCTTATTTCCTTGTAAGCCTTATGAGTTTGCCAGTTTGAATTATGGACAAATGTTAGATATGAATGAATGGACCAGAGGCCGTTTTGACATGAATGAATGGGCCAGAGGCCGTTTTAACAAGAATGAATGGGCCAGAGGCCGTTTTGACATGAATGAATGGGCCAGAGGTCGTTTTGACAAGAATGAATGGGCCAGAGGCCATTTTGATATGAATGAATGGGCCAGAGACCGTTTTGACAAGAACGAATGGGCCAGAGGCCATTTTGACAAGAACGAATGGGCCAGAGGCCGTTTTGACAAGCATGAATGGGCCAGAGGCCGTTTTGACACAAATGAAAGTTTGAATGGGCCCAAGGCCAGTTTGTTCGGAACCGTAGTCGCTTGACGTAAATTGTGTATATATGTTAAATAGAAATATGAATTGGGCCCAAGGCCGTTTGAAGTATGTTGTTCTACATATCGTTTGTATAACTTCTTTACTTGATATTATTCACTGGGCTATAGCTCACGCTCATTCATGTGTTTGTAGGTGAGCCAAGAGAAGTCCAAACCCAGGCCCAGTGAAGTCTGTGAGGAACAACAAAGGGTTTTGAAGAGTCAGCCCTCGCGTCTCACGCACGAGACCCGTCTTCGCCTTTTTGTCATTCTGTTTTATTTTGTCATGTGGGCAAAGTCTTGGAATATGTTGTATATAGTTTTCTTGGATTGACTTAGACTTATATGATCCTGTATGTATAGAGCCTTATGTAGTACATATTTTGTTGTGAGTTATTATTGTGCATATGTATGGTTTGTGATGATGTGCCATGTAAGCACAGCTCTATGGACAAAGTTTTAAATTGCTTCCATTTGGCCTCCATTAACTTTGTTAAAATACGTTTGGTTTGGTTTGAGGCCGTAGGTAATCTCATGATTACTGGCCGGTTATGTCCTTAACCCTTGGGAGTGGGTTCGGGTCATGATAGAGCGGTATCAGAGCACGAGTTAATAACTAACACACTTGTTCGAAAGAGCAATAAGCGTCTAGAAAAGATCTAGGATGCATTCATATGATAACTGTGAAATTGAATGCATCAAGTATATGCTTAAATGTTTTGATATGAATAACTATGCGTTATAAGTTATGATTTGCTTACATTGCAAATTATTTGAATATGTATGCTCTTTAATATATGCATACTTGTAAATCTTTTGTATGAAGTATAATGTATGTTTAATCAGATGGTGAGACCAAGAGGTGATGAGATAGAGGAGTCCTCTACTGCCAGAATAGGCAGAATGGAAAGACTGATACAAGAAATGGCAGAAACTTTGAGGCAGCAACAGGAGTGGCAACAACAGTGGCAACAACCACACTCGCCACCTCCACCTCCGGCACCTCCGGTGCCAGATAATCAGAATGATGATCGGATAATAGCACTCACCAAAGAATTCAAGAAAATGAAACCACCACAGTTCCATGGTGGATTAGATCCGTTGAAAGCCGAAGCATGGGTCCTCGGCATTGAGAAATTATTTGAAGTGTTCCCATATTCGGAGACACAGAAAGTACTTCTAGCCACTTTTATGCTAGAAGACGAAGCAAGAAGATGGTGAATGTTGATGCGTGAGAATCACAGAGATGTTGACTGGGTGAAATTTCTGGAAATTTTCTATGACAAGTACTTCCGCAGTGTGTTCGGGATAGGAAAGTAACAGAGTTCATGGAACTTAGACAAGACAGAATGACTGTAGCCAAGTATGAGGCCAAATTCACTGAATTGGCCAGGTTTGCACCACATTTGATTGATACGGATTACAAGAAAGCAAGGCATTTTGAAGGTGGGCTTCGTAGTGACATTTTAGAAAGAGTGAATGTCTTGAAGCTAGAAACCTACATTGGGGTACTAGACATGGCCATCATATCAGAGCCTAACATAGCCAGACAAGTTAAGCCAACAACTGATTGGAAAAGCAACAAAAGACAAGGCTTTTTCTCAAAGAAGAAATTTTCAAAAAAGCAAAACACGGGCTCCTCAAATACTTCGAATTCTTCCCGAGACACAGCTCCCATGTGCAACAGTTGTAGCAAAAGGCACCGTGGAGTTTGTTACCGTGCATCAGGAGCCTATTGCAAATGTGGAAAACAAGGGCATATGGCCTGAGATTGTAATCAGAATAGTGGAAAGATAGCCACTAGTTCTATTGTATCGATCCCAAAGCCGGGAAATACTTTGAGATCTGCTACCACCGGGGATACTGTGAGATAAGGGAGAGTTTTTGCACTTGTTCTGGGTGATACTCGGAATGCCAACGCAGTTGTCTCATGTACTATTTCTATATGTAATTAGGATGCTTTTGTGTTAATTGACTCTGGATCCACACACTCTTTTGTGACACATGCATTTGCATCTAGACTGAATAGACCCTTAGAATTACTGCCATATCTGCTATGTGTGTCTGCTCCATCTAGGGAATCTGTATTGTGTGAATCTATATACTGGTTTTGTGATATGCGTGTTAAGGATGCTATCCTATATGTGGATTTGTTGCTCTTGAATTTTAGACATTCTGATGTAATTTTGGGCATGGATTGGTTGACCAAATATTGTGCCACCATTGATTGTGTGACAAAACGGGTTGTGTTTAAACCACCAGAACATAAAGAGATTGTGTTTGTGGGTAATGGGGTAGTGCCTCCACCTTATTTGATATCTGCAATGAAAGCATGTAAACTGATCAGGAAAGGGTGCCAGGGTTATTTGTGCTACGTGTTGTCTGAACAGTCTGTGAATGTTGAATTGAATGATATCCCTATTGTTAGAGAATTTCCAGATGTGTTTCCAAATGAATTACCAGGGGAGTTGGTTGGCAGGGAGATAGAGTTCACTATTGAAACCGTGCCAGGCACCCAGCCTATTTCCAAGACTCCCTACAGAATGGCTACTGCCAAAATGAAAGAATTGAAAGAACAGTTGCAAGACCTGCTTGACAAGGGGTTTATTCGACCTAGCACCTCGCCTTGGGGTGCACCAGTATTGTTTGTGAAAAAGGAGGATGTGACTTTGCGTTTGTGCATCGATTATCGGGAATTGAACAAGGTAACAATAAAGAACAAATATCCCCTACCCCATATTGATGACTTATTTGACCAGTTGCAGCGATCACAGGTGTTTTCTAAGATTAATTTGAGATTCGGGTATCATCAGCTGAAAGTTAAGGCAGAGGATGTTGAGAAAACCGCATTCAGAACAAGGTATGGACATTTTGAGTTTCTTGTTATGCCATTTGGAGTGACTAATGCTCCGGCAGCATTTATGGACTTAATGAACCGAATTTTTAAAACCTACCTTGACGAATTCGTTGTGGTTTTTATTGATGACATTTTGAAATATTCTAAAGATAGACTTGAACATGAACATCATTTGAGAACTGTCCTACAAATACTTCGGGAAAGGAAATTATTTGCTAAACTAAAGAAATGTGAGTTTTGGTTGGATGAAGTTGTTTTCTTGGGGCATGTGATCAACAAGGAAGGAATTTCAGTGGACCCACAGAAAATAGAAGCAATTGTGAATTGGCCCACACCGACGAATGTGACAGAGGTCCGTAGTTTCATGGGCTTGGCCAGGTACTGTAGGAGATTTGTGAAGGACTTTTCGAAATTAGCTGTGCCTCTTACCCAATTGACATGAAAAGGGCAACCGTTTGAATGGAACGACGAAAGAGAAGCCGCCATTCATGAATTGAAAACAAGATTGACCACTGCACCAATTTTGACAATACCTTCAAGTACGGAGAATTTTGTAATTTTCAATGATGCGTCTTATAAAGGTTTGGGTTATGTGTTAATGTAGAACGGAAAGGTTATTGCTTACACCTCCTGACAGTTGAGGCCACACGAGAAGAATTATCCAACACACGACCTAGAATTGGCTGCAGTTGTTTTTGCTTTGAAAATCTGGCGGCATTATCTGTATGGGGCACAGTGTGAAGTCTACACGGATCACAAAAGTCTGAAATACTTCTTCACGCAGAAGGAATTGAATATGCGATAGAGGAGATGGCTCGAACTGATAAAAGACTATGATCTTGAGATTCAGTATCACCCCGGGAAAGCTAATACAGTTGCTGACGCCTTGAGTAGAAAGTCAACGGGGAGTTGTAGACGTCCCCCCGAACGCATCCGGGGAGGGTTAAGTCCCGTTCCGTTCGTATTGGGTTTACTACAGTTCGGACTCGATTTGTGTCGGTTCTAAATCTGAACCAAAGAGTCCAAATCCGGCAAATCGTTTTGAAGAAAAACAGATTTTTTGAAAAGTAGTGCCAAACATGGACTGCTTTGCCAGATTACAGAGTCGCCACCTAAATATTTTAAAATGGGAAATTTAGGAAACCCTGACTCGGTGCCGAAGGCCACATGTCCGTCATCACCAAAGTGGTCTTGGCTCGGGAGCTTGGGTACGATCGGGGAAGGTCAGCTATGAGCACCCCCTTTCGCCCGGTCCGAAGACCGGCCTCTACTAACCATGATATTCGTTTTTGAAAACTTTATGCGTCCTTATTCCGGTTATTAGCCTAGAATTACTATGTGATGCGCACAACACAAAAGTATAGACAAGATTGCCTAATTTGGAAATAAACATTGCATATCCGTTTTGTCTCGAAAAACGTGTTAGTTTTTGTGCTACTCGCAAGTAGGCTAAAATGCGGATTTCAATGAATTGTTCCAACTCACGCAATCCAACCTCCACCCACAGGCATTTAAACAGTTTATCTCATGCAAGCACTTAGCCGCATGGTAAGCATACTGTCATGGCAACATTCACACGCATGTGGTATGCTAAAGCGTAAAATACTTACATCGTACTCCGTGCCAAAAACAGTAAACTAGTTAGCAAACATGCATGACCTAGTTCATGTTAAGTGGCTAATGCAACACAGACAAGATGTAGTCTAGAATAGGCTCGGCTAACCCTAAGCATGGCATATGGAATGCAGTCATTTGATGCACGTATTCAATTAGAAATTGAAAATTGCAATGTAGTTTGTATGATGTACCGAGCCCGGTGCATGTAAGCAAATGCATGAATGCACGCATGCATTGCATAAGGTATGCTAAAATAAGTATGCCCTAATCTACCGTCGTAAGCAGGTAAATAAAAGGGATAGAAAGAAGTGGGGATTGGAAGACATACACCCACTCACACACACTTATTACAAATTTGCCCTCGCTCGGAGGGACTAAAAGAATAATACAAATTAATTAACTAGGCAAGCTAATTAATTATTACAAATTGACTAAATTAATTAGACGAATAATTAATCTAATCAAAGCAGTAAATGCCTCGGGAGGAGGGTCCAAATGCGTCGCGCGCCCGGGATTTGCTCGGAATCGCACTGTCATGCAAGTGTGCCTCTGTTTTCCCTGATATCCTCCTCAGAAAATTGCCAAAGTCCTAGGAGTGCCTCTCAGGGCATTGGGGAGTACCACCGGCTGAGGCAGAGCATCACCGGCTGAAGTGTGTGGCCACCGGCACTCAATAAAGCTATCGGCTGCCAAATTACTGCCGGCCGGCACTAAACAGTGCCGGTCGGCACAAAATTCCTGCAGAACCTGCAGACCACAGCAGCAGAGGACAACAAAATGCATGGCAATGTGATTCAAGGTATTTATGCACTACACACACCCCTTATCATGTTATTGACTCAAAGAGGTATGTGTCTCGATTCCCGGACCACCAATCGCGCATTTTCATGCATGATGGCCCTAAGGACCAAGAATGCAACTTTGCTTTCAAATGCATGCCATGCAAACAAGCACAAAGGGGTGCCGAACCTCTATCAAACTCACTTCAAGAGGCTTGGTATGCATGCCAATGTGACGAAGCCCTAAGCATATTATCTAGCGTGCAACATGGATAATGTGATGCACTTATGCAAAGAGTTCAAATAAGCATGCGAGTCAAACATGCAAACTAATGAAATGGTGGACTTAGGCAACTCAAAAGGCCTAAAGTCAATGGCCAAAATGCCTATAAATGGAGACTAGACACACACACACATGCACATGTTAAAGCATCAACACTAAGGCATGAATCATGGCAACTCTTAAGCACACTTGAAGAGACCAAACCTAGCCAACTAGCATGCATTGAAAGCTCTGAAATTCATGTCAAACATGATGCCAAATCATGCAATGAGGTATGCCAAACAAAACATGCAAATGGCCTAGGCTTCAAAGCAAGTCAATAAGGCATTAAACCATGCTTATACAAGGCAAATATGGCATGCACTTAACAACCTAAAACAGAGTTTTAGCATGCCAAATTAGGCCCAAGGGACCACTTAGATGGCATCTAAGAGACATGAATTCAAAGGCATGCAACAAGGCCTAGACATGGAACATGCAACACAAGCTTAGGAAGCAACAAAGAGGCATGCAATGTAAACATACAAGCACCTCTAAGGGACTGAAATAGCATGTGAAATGGTTCCAAACCATCAAAAATGAAGCAAGCATGGCATGCCACACACTCATACTCTCAAGGCCAACAAGCCAAATGCAAAGGAGCTATATTAAACATGCCAAGATTGACCAAAATGCTTATGGACAGACCTAAAACATGGTAATATGAGCACAAAATCTTCACAAACACAAGTCTAAAACATGCTAGAAATGAAGGCATACCACCTAAGCATGTTAAGACATAAAGGGGCATTACAAGGCAACTATACTGAGCATGCATAGGAGACCAAAACCAACTTGAAAACATGTTATATCATGGCAATATAAGCATGAAAGACAACCGAGGCATGCTCAACACACACTCAAACATGGTGCTCCTTTGGGAGGCCAAAACTTGCCCTTTTCAAGGACATCAAGGAGAGGGGGTGGCCCTCCCCTTTCTAGGACTTTAAGGCACCATCTCCACCACTGAAATCCCTCAAGATTTCAGTGGTGGAGAGGTCCAACCACACAAGTCCCGGATCTCTCCAAAATAGCACAAAAGGGACCCTGTTCAAGGTCTAAAGGGGGTCAAACCTCCCCAAACCACAAAACACTCTTAATATACAATAAAGAGGGTCAAAAATCAGAACTTTTATGTGCCAAACACTAAGCCCAAAAACTGTTATAAAGCAAGCAAAAGGAAGGTACAAGAATGGGGTAAAAAGAGAGTTAGTGTCTTACCCTTGAAGCCTCTTCAACAAAGATGATGTGTTGGCCTCCTTGAGTACCAAACCAGCTCCAAAGCTTCAAAACAAACCTCTGGACCCTCAAGAACCAAAGGAAGGTGGAGCACTAGGTGCTTGTGTGCAAAAGTGTGAACTAAAGCACCTAGTGTACTAAGTAAGCAAGAAAGGAGAGAGATAAGATAGATATATGATCTAACCTAAAACCAGAGCTTGGTCTCTCTCTAAAATGGTTGAAACCTCTCAAGAATTCCCCAACCTTAAGCCAAGAAGAAGAGCCTTCCTCTTATAGAACTTGTAAGACTTACAAGCTAAGCAAACAAGGGCTCATCCCTCCATACACGTGTATGGAGGGGAAGCTGATGGCACACAGCTGTCTGAAAATATCTCAGAAAGCAAGTGCACAGTGGTCGGCAGGGCAAAATGGTCATTTTGCCAAAACAAGTGCCGACCGGCACAATATAGTGCCGGTGGCAACACCAGCCAGCCGGTGGCCTCTAGCCAGTGCCGGTGGTGTGTGAGGATGCCTCACAAAGCATTCTCTGCCCTTCCCAGGCAAAACACAAGTGTTTGGTGCAAAACCAGACACAAAATGGTCGAGTTCGGAGGTCCTGAGGCAAGGCGCGCGAGCCGAGAACTCCGGGAACTCCAAACGAACACAAACATGGATAATCACCGAGTGTTCAAGCGGTGACGTCCAAGTCTTGAGGACGGTCAAAAATGGGGTGTCTACAGTTGCCCCTCTTTGACAGAACTCGGAAGTCATAACAATGACGGGAGTGAATGTCAAAGTCCAGAGACGACCCATTTTTGACAAGGCCGAAGACTTGGACAAACATACAAAGCGCAAATGGTTGAACTCGCAAGCTGCCTACGTATCCCTCTAAGGAATCAAACCAGCGTAGTTCATGCAGGAGGCACACATGCCAAGGATAAGATATGCACCCGTAGGCAGGGGCAAAATGCAACTGAAAATGCAAGAAGCTGAGCATAACTTATGATCATGCAAAGAAAACTGTAATGAAGCATACATGCAACAGTTATAAGCTAGCATACGCCAAACTACACTACAATGTAGAAAGGATGTAAGAGAATTATGCAATTCTCGATACGTCTCACTCGGAGGATACAATACCTGTGCGACTCGTCCGGTTTCACCGGCCTCAAATGAGCCGTACATACAATATCGTGCCTGAGAAGAAAGCAAACTTAACAGGTACAATGTCGTTAGCAATATGCATGTCATGCAAATGAAGTGCACAAAACAGTGCAATGATATGCAATTGAATCTAAATGTAATGCAAATGATATGCAAAACTACAAAGCAAAATATAAACAATGCAAATAATATGCAATGCAATTGAAAAGCAATTGAATCATGATCCAATCACGAGCGGTTCAAAACCACACAAATGTCAAGTAGATTGATGGAAGTAGCAAGTCCGTCTACCATAGAACGATGTCTGAACTATGAGTGATGTAGACGGACACAAGAACAAGTATTGGGTGGATTGACATAAGTGGGGTAACAACCCGCTAACGAAAGAACAATGATCCTAATGCCGGATGCAAAAATTTACACTATAATGTAATATGATGGATAGATGATACAATGGATATGGCACGCGGGCCAAACCAAATCTCGCCTAGGAAGGGCATGTACACGTACAAGTCATGTCTAACATAGAAAAGGTGTCGAAGCCCTCAAGGCGCGAGCGCACGCAGAACTATGAGTGTATAGACGTGAAAAATACGAGCACATACCAGACCAAGCTCAACTTGGAAAGGCGCAAGCCATAGATGGAAGATGATGCAGTGGGTGCATGCAACTACAATGCAATGGATATGGACACTTACAGAAAATGCATGACATATACACTATACTACAATGAGGATGCATGACAAATGCATGTTCTTTTTTTGTTTTCGGTTTTGGATTTTTGAAAATGCATGACACATGCAATATTTACAAATGATGCATGAAATGCATGTGTTTTTGTATTTATTTTGTTGCTTTTGAAAATTTTTGGAATGCATGACATATACAGTATTAATGATGCATGATATGCATGTGATGCAATGGCTATGATTGCAGCTTTCCCTATTCTCCCAACAGGGCGATATACTAGGTTGGTTCAGTATCCAGAATTGAGGCGTAGACACGCCGCCTCAACCTATGGGGCTTCCATACAGATTTCAAGCCGAGGGTACATCCCCTGGGTATTTAAACCAGACTTTAGTCTCGGAAATTCCGAACCTTTGCGTTCTAGGCATAAGCCGTTCAAACTCTAGTTTTCACCGTCCCCATTGGTCTCCTAGGAACTCACTGCAAACACAGATAGGTGGCTTTACCAGACCGCCGAAAGTCGTTCGGGCACGACAAACACCGAAGGAATTGCACCTTCAAAGGATTTAAGGTCTCCTAGACCGTGCGTGTTTAAGGTCTCGCCAGACCAGGGGGGGCAACTGCTACACAACACTTTAAGTGCGTGCGATGCAAATGAGACACACACACGGATGCAAATGGGGTGAATGAGACGTGCGCGTCTCAAAAGATGGAAAATGGAGGGCAATGAAGGTGCGCTAAACGGCGCGATGAAATGCATGCCAAATGCAATGAGGGGCGACTTAACACACCGAAGGTCTCGCACCTCCCGAAGATTTAAGGTCTCCTAGACCGTGCGTGTTTAAGGTCTCGCCAGACCGGACGGGGCAACGATACAAAGCACAAATGCATGATGGCGCTTGTAATAAAGCACGTGACAATGCAGTGAAGCGGGTTTAAGGTCTCGCCAGACCGCGCGTGTTTTTGGTCCCGCCGGACCTTGCGTGTTTTTGGTCCCGCCGGACCTTGTGTGTTGGGGCAATGCATGATGATGAAATGCGCGAAAGAGCGCGATGAAATGCATGCCAACTGCAATGAACGGTGTACGTCAATGTACCGAAGGTCTTGCACCCTCCAAGGATTTAAGGTCTCCTAGACCGGCGCGTGTTTAAGGTCCCGCCGGACCCTATGTGGGGCAACTGTGCGAATGTGACACGCCTGCCACAAGGGATGCAAAACGAGGCACGCGTACCCCATTGGTGGGAAAATGGAGTGCAAGACGGGGCATACGTGCCTCGAGATGCAATGAAATGCGAAATGAGGCACGCGTACCTCATCTGATGGAAAATGAAGTGCAAAACGAGGCATATGTGCCTCGAGATGCAATGAAATGCAAAATGAAACACGTGAGGTAGCACACCTCCCGCGGATCAAAGATGAAATGCAAAATGAAACACGTGAGGTAGCCCACCTCACGCGAATCACAGATGAAATGCAAAGTGAAACACGTGAGGTAGCACACCTCACGCGAATTAAAGATGAAATGCAAAATGAAACACGTGAGGTAGCACACCTCACGCGAATCAAAGATGAAATGCAAAATGAAACACGTGAGGTAGCACACCTCACGCGAATCACAGATGAAATGCAAAGTGAAACACGTGAGGTAGCACACCTCACGCGAATTAAAGATGAAATGTAAAATGAAACACGTGAGGTAGCACACCTCCCGCGGATCAAAGATGAAATGCAAAATGAAACACGTGAGGTAGCACACCTCACGCGAATCACAGATGAAATGCAAAGTGAAACACGTGAGGTAGCACACCTCACGCGAATTAAAGATGAAATGTAAAATGAAACACGTGAGGTAGCACACCTCACGCGAATCAAAGATGAAATGTAAAATGAAACACGTGAGGTAGCACACCTCACGCGAATCAAAGATGAAATGCAAAATGAAACACGTGAGGTAGCACACCTCACGCGAATCAAAGATGAAATGCAAAATGAAACACGTGAGGTAGCACACCTCACGCGGATCACAGATGAAATGCAAAGTGAAACACGTGAGGTAGCACACCTCATGCGGATTAAAGATGAAATGTAAAATGAAACACGTGAGGTAGCACACCTCACGCGAATCAAAGATGAAATGCAAAATGAAACACGTGAGGTAGCACACCTCACGCGGATCACAGATGAAATGCAAAGTGAGGCACGTGAGGTAGCACACCTCACGCGAATCAAAGATGAAATGCAAAATGAGGCACACATACCTCATTGAATGGAAAATGGAATGCAAAATGAGGCACGCGTACCTCGAAATGTAATGAAATGCAAGATGAGGCACGCATACCTCATCGGATGGAAAATGGAATGCAAAACGAGGCACGCGTACCTCGAAATGCGATGAAATGCAAGATGAGGCACGCATACCTCATTGGATGGAAAATGGAATGCAAAACGAGGCACGCGTACCTCGAAATGCGATGAAATGCAAGATGAGGCACGCATACCTCATGATGCAATGGAATGCAAAACGAGGCACGCGTACCTCGAAATGCGATGAAATGCAAGATGAGGCACGCATACCTCATTGGATGGAAAATGGAATGCAAAACGAGGCATGCGTACCTCGAAATGCGATGAAATGCAAGATGAGGCACGCATACCTCATCGGATGGAAAATGGAATGCAAAACGAGGCACGCGTACCTCGAAATGCGATGAAATGCAAGATGAGGCACGCATACCTCATTGGATGGAAAATGGAATGCAAAACGAGGCACGCGTACCTCGAAATGCGATGAAATGCAAGATGAGGCACGCATACCTCATGATGCAATGAAATGTAAATCCCAAGGAATGTGCAAGATGGCGCGATACAATGCACCGGACAATGTGATGGATGCATGCAACGCACACGGGGTAACTTTTGAATCTTGTAAAAGACAAAAGGATACAAAAGGATACAATCTTCGCTTGGATTTGAGCGTCACGCACAGTAGATACGGTCCGAAGTCAAAACGGAGGCCGGTTGAGCATCGAGGATGCACTTTCTTGCACTTTATTGATCTATGGAGACCCAAGACCCCTCATCTTGCCTAAAAACATCCTTGGGAACACCACCGGCTGGGTGGGAAGGCCACCGGCTGCCACCGGCTGCATAAACTCATCCACCGGCACAATATTGTGCCGACCTGCACAAAATAGTGCCGACCGGCCAAAAATGGCTGATCAGGGGCAGTTTTGCCATTTCGCCACGGGTGTTTTAAAATAGGGCTTGAAACCCTATTCTAATCATTTCCCTCCGCCGAAATCTCTCTCTCTACCTCTCTAGAGCTTTGTTCTCTCATCTTTCGCTCATTTCTTTGAGTTTTAGGCTTGATTTCGTCGTTCGATTCGCGATTTTCTTCGTGTTTCGGACATTTCCATCCGATTAAAATCTCATTTCGGTGTTCCCTTTGCTATTTCCCCCTTTTCGGGACTTACTCCCCTCGATCTTCTCCACATTTCCGTATATTCTCATCTTCCGACCTTCCCGGCCATTTCCGGCCCTCTCGGGGTTGACTTTTTCGGTTGACCTTTCATATTCCGACTCGGTTTTCCTTTTCGGCCATTCTTCTCACTACCACTACCATGGCAGACGACGTTCCTCATGTCGGGACTCCCCCAGATCATGAGATGGATCCCGGGGTGGAGCTCCTCCCGCTGAGCGAGCGACCATTCGACCCGGCGACCTACCGCCCGGCGATTCACGTACTTCCGCCAGATGGACTCCGCCATTTCCGCGGTTTTGACAGGGCTCTGGACCCGGAGCTTCTGCTGCGCGAGCCGACCTCGCACCTCTCATTCGGTGCTTCCGAGGTAACCCTTTTCCCCGTTTTAATTTCTACAATGTAGAACCGTAAACTGTCAACTGCCATAGCTGATTACAACCTTTTCTTGCTTAACTCTGATATACTATACTGTGGTTGATCGTAGACAACTTCACGACTGATATCTGCTTAGGACCGATACACATGCACAAACACTGCATTAGTCTCAATCGCCCATACACACGGCACACCGTACTTCACTACAAACTCACCGATACCCGGTATTTATTTGAATCTGAAAACCTGCACACGCGCTAGATTTATACTAAATCGAACCACTCGAATACGCTGACGTATTACATGCTGTAGTTCACTGCAGGCACACTATGACCCGTTATCTGCTTGAACCTGAAAAATGTGCACACGTGCACCCTATCTGTACGCTGTCCCTTACGAACCCACTGACACCTCACAGGTCGTAGTCCACCGTAGTACACTGAAACTTGATATCTGCTTGGATCTAAAAAAGTGTACACACGTGCACCATATTTGCATTGCATTTACTCAAAAACACACTGCCGCATCACATATTGTAGCTTACTGTAAGTGCAACGGCACCCGATTTCTGTTTGAATCTGAAAAAAAAACGTGCACGCATGCTAGATTCGTATTGACTTTAACATGTTCCCTCAGAACTGTGCATTTCATATTGCTTTGCAACCATTTGTTTGTAAACAGGGAGATTCCCATACCATCCGCGGGTATGGGAATGTTACGGCTCGAGATTGGTACTTGGAGCTTCCTGAGGCAGTCCGACACATCGTGGACGAGGCGGGCTTCGGCTCTTTCTGCAGGGGTCTGACTCGACTTACTGCCTGCAGACCTCTTCTCGCGGCCCTGGCAGAGAGATGGTGGGACACCACCGATTCATTCCACCTATCGGCGACTGGGGACATGACGATGACCCCTTATGACTTCTCGGTGCTTACCGGCATCGGGGTTGGGGGTGATCCGATCCCCTTCGACATTGATATGGACGAGTGGACCGCCGCTCAGATTCATTTACTTGGCGCGGCTCCGCCTTTGGCACGTCCAGGTTTTGTCCGCTATTCTTGGTTCGAGGTGCAGTTCCGGGTGCAGCCTCTCCTCGTTGACGCAGCTCCGATGACCGCGGTCGCCGCAGAGCAGTATGCACGCGGCTTCTTGATGTTCTTGTTGGGGACCACACTATTCGCCGACCGGGCGAACACCGTGCCTCTCTGCCTACTCAGTGCACTGGTGGACGTCCGGGACATCTTGCGCTATGACTGGGGTGGCGCGGCTCTGGCCACTCTTTACGGCTACATGAGCTCGGTTTCCCGTGGCAGCGGGCAGTTGCTCGGAGGCTACTGGCGAGCTTGGGAGGTACGTCTTCTTTTCCGCTTTACATTTCTGTTCTGCACTTTCTGTACTCTGCACACTGCACACACCATAGCCTGCTTTACACTTGCTGTATACTGTACAAACGGCACACACATACCCCCGCTTTATACTGACTGTACACTGTTCACACTGTACACTCTGCTCGATACACTGCACAACACACGGCTCCGCTATTTCTGCTTTACTCTGTATTCTATTTTTTCTGATAAACGTTCTGACATCTGTCTTGCAGTTGTGGGTCTATGCCTACTTTCCCAGACTAGAGCCAGTACCGGAGACGGAGACTCCTCTGGTCGTCCCCTTTTCACGTCGCTACGACGGGAGGTGTACCCGGAGGCCGCGGGAGACTTTCAGCTTCTTCCGCCGCTATTTTGACACCATCACCTCCGCCGAGGTATGTTTTGCTTACAGTTTATTTAAGCTTTACTTTTCCACTGTATATTTGCAATATCAGTAGGTAGTAAACTGTATTTCAATTTCAGATCACCTGGCAGCCATGGGCTCCCCTGCCAGCGATAGTTCGGAGTCGGTTTGCCGGCGCGATCGAGACCTCGCGTTACCGGATTTTGCTAGAGGGCCCGGTCTGTCGGGCTTGGTACCTGGGTGAGCGCTTCTTGCGTCAGACCTCAGGGTTTCCTGAGCAGATAGTTCCGATGCATCCTCCCGAGCATATGAGGGACACCGAGGGGTTCACCGCCGAGCAGATGGCAGACTACACCATTGGCTGGGAGGCAGCCGGCTTCAGAGGCGAGGGCGATTACTCAGAGTACGTCCGGACCTTCATCATGCGGCCGCTGAGCGGGGGTCGCCGAGCTGAGCCAGAGAGACCCGCGGCGTCGGCGGCTAGAGCGGAGGTGGGAGTAGGAGCGGGATCGTCTCAGAGATCTCGAGCTCGTGGCAGGAGGGGAGTGCAGAGGGGACGAGGGACGGGCTGGCCCGCTCTGCCTACTCTACTATCTTTCCGAGGGTCGGATGGGGCGACCTATCAGATCCCCTTTGCTCCTCCCCCGGCTGGTCATGAGTTTGTTGGTATCCCCGACTTACCTCCGGTATGTATTACTGCATTTCTGTACAGTCATTTTATTTCAGTTTAGTTCATTTGATATTCCACAGAATATTGATGCATCTAATACTTTTGCAGGCTTCTCCTGAGTATACCCGGCAGTCATTGGAGCTGAATGCCTCCATGGCGGGGATGCTGCAGCGGACCTTCGAGTTCCTAGCCTTCTATGGCCTTCCGGTATGTTTTCTCCGACATAGTTCCAAACTATATACAAACTGCTTTGCATAATCTGATGCACAACACATCTGATAAACTGTTCACAGCACTTGGCACACTGTACTCATACATTGCATTCTGCACTGATAAACCGCTCACGGCATTCACACACTGTATTCATGCACTGTATTCTGATCCGATAAACTGCTCACGGCATTCACACACGGTACTCATACACTGCATTCTGATCTGATAAGCTGCTCATGGCATTCACACACGGTACTCATACATTCCGTTCTGATCTGATAAACTGCTCACGGCATTCACACACTGTACTCATACACCGCATTCTGATCTGATTGAACTGTATCGTGTATACTGATGCTTCTGCCTTTTGTACTTTTCAGCCTCCCTTCCCGATTCCTGCAGTAGGTGGCGGCGCTCCATCGGGACCTCCCCTTTCTACTCGGGATGGCAGGATATTCCCCCGCACCAAAGGGGGGCGTGGCCATGTGGGGAGCAGCTCACAGGCTCCAGTTGCAGGAGATGGTGAGTCGGAGGCGGGGACGGAGTCATTTGCGGAGGAGGCCGGGGATAGCTCGGGCTCGGGCTCCGACAGTGACAGCTCCGACGATGCTCCTGTGCTTCTGCCCAGGAAGAGGGCGAGGATGGATCCCCCGGCGCGAGGCCATTGATGATGATCACAGACTTCTGCTGTTTTTCTTTCATTTTCTTTTCTTGTACTTTTCTCTTTCTGGTAGATAGGGTACTATGTACTGCCGCAGGCAGATTTTTGTCTTTCTCAAACTTATGTACTTGAACAGATTATGAAATGAAACGAACTTTTTATCTGAAAAAGAATGTTATATCTGCACATATCTGCATTTTTCATACTTTGCACTGTATGGCATCATATTACACCTCAAATGTAAATGACATTGATCTGTTGTCTGACAATTGAACACTTGCACTGTAATAATCAAATAACCAACCAACTAAACAGCAAAACAGCTCATACAAACCACTGCTCAATCCGAACATACAGCCCATGCTCTGCTGAGGACTAATCTGCTGGGGATTGATCTGCATTTAGCCCATAACTCAGTATTCGGTTCATTCTGCACACAGCAAACTCTGAACAGATAGCCCCAATCTGATGAGACAGATCACGAAGCTGACACGGTTGCAGTTGAAACACACTCGGATGTCCCAAATTTTCCCTTTCCTTCTCTTGCTTTGCACGGATGTAGAGAATGGCACGGCATTCTGAGCACAGACGATTTTGAGGTAAAGAGAGGTTTTTTTTTTTTTTTTTTTTTTTTTTTTTTTTTTTGACTTGGGTATCGAGCCTACAACTGGACACCGCCGGAGAACTCAAGTACAGAAAGTAAAAGGCACACGACCTAAGCACAACGAGATACACTCGAAAAGACTCAAAACTAAGTTGAGACTAACAAACCAGAAGACACGACACGGACGTGTTTGAAAACAAAAGATCTTGAGGAGCCAATCCTTCTGGGCAGGTTTCCCACCCTCCCTGATTTGTATGATTCTCACGCCACTCGGCCCTCAAACTCGGTTTTTCTCTCAAAACCTTCTTGCTCACTTTTCTCTCGACTTACACCTCTCTATTCTTTATTCTCTCATTTTCCATCCCTTCCCAGGGTAATTGATGGATGAATAGGAAGCGGCAAATTCATGCCGAATACAGCTAGCTCACGGCTATTTCTTCTGATAGATAAAGTGTTTTCCTGGCAAGCGCGTTGATGACAAGGGAGAGACAGAACACCTGGCTCAAACTGTGCCCCTGGTTCATTACTTTGACCATTTTTGTTTTCTTTCTAAAACAGTTTTGATCAAAATGAACGTCAGGTTAGCGCGCTTGTTCGATTTTTGATTTGAAAATCATGCAAGTCAGGCCGTAAGTACTGAAAGTTTTCCTTTTTGGGTCCAAACATGGTCCGATTTTGGAAAATGAAATAATTTTCGAGAAAATAGTCAACCTTAGTAAAAGTTTTCAAAAACTATTTTCGCGAACAGACAATGCCCGACAAGCACAGAACCTACCCTCAAGATACGCAACCTCGGATCGGAGGCAATTTGGGAAAATTGCCCCTTGCTTGAAGGGGGGAAGAGGGCAACGGAAAGTTGCCCCTAGTTTGGGCGGCGACTCAGGGCAACTTTATGGCGATACATGGCAACGGAAAGTTGCCCCTTGTTTGGATGATGCCGCAGCATGCTGTAAACCAGTCCTCGTTGATGATGATCGGATCCTCGGACACGGAGGAGACGAAGACCGTCTGAATCAATATGTGGACACAGTCACCCGGAAGGTGTTGATGGTTGGACTTCGAGAGGAAGTTGATCACGTAGTCCCCGGTTGTTGCAACCGAGACATCGGATTCGGAGGAGGCAAAAGTAATCAAAACCATGACATGGACTGAGACGCTATGGAAGCGTTGGGGGCTGGACTTCAGAACGAAGTTGCCTACGTATCCCAAACATGGGAATCAAGCCTTACGTAGTTCCGGTTAAGGTACACTCGGGTATTTTAACCTTCCCTTTTTATGCTCTAACTTTTGCCAAGGCGCCTATTGCAGATTTTCGACCTTGCGAGCTTCTTTTCCTTTCATTTTCATTCTTTTCTTTTCATTTTCATTTCTTTTCTTCTTTTTTTTTTCTTTCTTTTTTTTTTCTTTTTCTCTTTTTTTTTGTATTTTTCTCTTTTTTTTTTCTTTTTGCATTTTTTGTATATATTTTTCTTGTCTTGCTCTAACTTTTGCCTGGGTCGCCCTTTCGGGTTTTCGGCCCAGCGAGCCTCTCAAAGGGTAAAAGTGTAGCTGGTCCATGCCAAATGGTTTTGAGATCCTGAAGTCATCTGAATCCCGGAAAATGACTGCTGTATTGATTCGTAGAAGGATCCATCTTCGGCTCTTCGAGCATATCGGACATTTTTGCCCCTAGTTCGAGGGGTGCTTCTGATTTAGCTTCGCAAGCTTCTTCTGATGAGGTCTGATCTTCTTGATCTGACTTTGGTGCCTCTTGTTCGAGGGCTGCTTCAAATCTGGCCACACAGGCCTCACATTATGATTGTCCTTTGAACGTTCTGAATCTAGGTTCAAGGTTTGAAGGCAAGGACTCAAGTCTCGAGGCTGAGAGCGATCCTAAGCTGCACAATCTCAAGAGCGATTCCACACATGTCTTCGCAGGACCACGCAAAACATTTTTGAAAGTTTTTAAGAAAGCGACAAATCGCTCGTGCTGAAGACAGTGTAGGACCAATCTGGATCAAAGCTAGGGTCCTTCTCAGTACTCACACTAACAAGCATGATTTCATTCATTAAGGGCTTAGCACGCCTTTCTTTCTCTCAATTGATCAAAGTTTTTATAAAACCCGAGGAATTACTTCCTCTTTGTTTTCATCACCGCAGTGTTCAAAAAGGTTTTGAAAAACTCAGGTCATTGCAACGAACCCAAGGCACAAGAGAGTAGGTAAAAGGTACTACCGTTCCACCCCCAAAGCAAGCAAAAAAAAAAACGGAATAACCGCAGCTGTTTCATTCCAAAACCCTGATTGCAACCGGCTCCTTAACTGAGACAGACTCAAAAGGAAAAACAACTAATTACAAGACAAAACGGTGTTTGAGGCAACAACCCCGAAATCACCTGGTATTCTATACAAGAGGGATTGACTCATTACAATTAGACAGACCCTTAAGCAAAAGGACTGACTCAAAACAATGAGACAGGCTCAAGACAAAACAGAAGACTGACTCGACATCCAAGTCAGGATTTACGAAACTAATGTAGGTCGATGCTCAAAAATGCGTGCCAAACGCTGCATCCAAAAATGTTCCTAATACTGCCCGCAGGCGGTTCACCTTCTGATCACATACTCGCGGTATCCGTGTCCTCGATATCTGTGTCCTCACATTCCAAGAACTCTGTAGTGACTGATTTGGCTGAGGTAGGCGGGAGGATAACCTTGTTGTCAATCAAATCCTGTACCTCATGACGGAGGCAGAAGCAATTGTCAGTGGGGTGGCCAGTCTGCTGATGGTACGCATAGTACTGAGTGGCGTCATGGCCTGCTGGAAGGGGTTTGGGGAGCGGCCTAGGATCGAGGGGTGTAAGATGCCCCTTTTTGGCCAAAATCAAAAGTGCCCTGGACAAAGGCATGTAGAGAGGATGGAAGACCCTGCGCCCTCGGGGCAGGTACTTTGGAACCTGAGCATTTTTGCTAGATGCACTAGCAAACGGGTCAGCGGGTGCGGCTTTGGGTTTCTGATTCTTTCCTGATGCAAGGTTGGGAGCAGGAAGAACTGTTCTGGCATGACGGGGCCTATCCCGATTCTCTGATTGACTGGAACTGCCCTCAGGTGGAGTGGGGAAAGTGTCCTCCATAGCTTTTGTCACAACTGCGGATATCTGTTGCTTGTTCATTCCCCCGGCTTTCAAAGCCTCTACTGCCCACAGCAGTTGTTCCACGGGGCTGGCATCTGCCTTCACTTTGTCTTTGCCTCTGGCCTCAGCCTGATGAGAGGTTTGGGTTGGTACTGGTACATCACTGTTGTATGTGGAGGCTATCTCCGGCTGATTAAGCTCGATCACGATCCGTCCTAGTAGCGGGGGCTCTTGGGGTTCAAAATTTTCGGCATACGGTGCAACTGGTGGCGAGGCTGACATCCCGTAAGCGAGATCCGCCACGGACCTCTGGAGATCACCTATCATCCCCATTAACTCGAATGTAGTGGGCTCGCGAGCCTGATAGAACTGGGGGGTCCAGATTGGGTGTGCAGCGGGCGACCTGGGCGGGTGCGGCATATCAACAGTAGCATCATTCTGTGGGATGGTTTCCTGACTCAATGCGGCAGTCATGACCACAATCTCTTCAGAGTTCTGCGTCATGCTTAGTCCTGTCTCAGCGAGGAGAAGACACTAACTGTTCTGGATCAACTCACTGAATCTCTGAACTGAAACGGAAAAGAAGCAGCATTTCAGCCCCAAACAGATCAAACACGGGTGTAGCCGGACAACTGCGCTCTACTACTGAACACTATTCCCCGGAGTCACTATCAAAACTGAACTGATACCCGCAGACACGGCTAATTCTCAACAACACTGATACCGGTGCCCTTCGGGCCGGATACCCAAATCTCGCAAACTAATATGTTTGTTCCCTGTAGAGATACACGCTAAAAGCACATAGCAGGTAGATGAGAACCAAAACACCCCTATATTGGGGTAGGGTTTCCCTGTCCTATTTTGTCAGGAGCTAGGGTTTCACTACGCACACAGCGGTTTCAAACAACCTATATCAGGTAAGCAACCTGTCCTAGTTTGGAATGGTCACTATGGATTCCGAATATGCACTAGGTCGAATGGTCAAAAAGGGTGCCCCGGTAAAACCGGGGTTTGTGCTCCCATGCTGTCAGAGCCCATAACCGGTCAGCCTTTTGGTCATGCCTTGACAAGACAAGCCTCCGGCAAACCGTTCAGGAATGGCAGATGGCAAACACTGTGTTCCTAGGCGCACCAATGCACATGCAATGCAAAGAAACACATGAATGGAATCAAAACAGGATATCAGGAGTTCGAGTCAAGCTCTCTAAATCCCCAGCAGAGTCGCCAGAAACTGTAGACGTCCCCCCGAACGCATCCGGGGAGGGTTAAGTCCCGTTCCGTTCGTATTGGGTTTACTACAGTTCGGACTCGATTTGTGCCGGTTCTAAATCTGAACCAAAGAGTCCAAATCCGGCAAATCGTTTTGAAGAAAAACAGATTTTTTGAAAAGTAGTGCCAAACATGGACTGCTTTGCCAGATTACAGAGTCGCCACCTAAATATTTTAAAATGGGAAAATTAGGAAACCCTGACTCGGTGCCGAAGGCCACATGTTCGTCATCACCAAAGTGGTCTTGGCTCGGTAGCTTGGGTACGATCGGGGAAGGTCAGCTATGAGCACCCCCTTTCGCCCGGTCCGAAGACCGGCCTCTACTAACCATGATATTCGTTTTTGAAAACTTTATACGTCCTTATTCCAGTTATTAGCCTAGAATTACTATGTGATGCGCACAACACAAAAGTATAGACTAGATTGCCTAATTTGGAAATAAACATTGCATATCCGTTTTGTCTCGAAAAACGTGTTAGTTTTTGTGCTACTCGCAAGTAGGCTAAAATGCGGATTTCAATGAATTGTTCCAACTCACGCAATCCAACCTCCACCCACAGGCATTTAAACAGTTTATCTCATGTAAGCACTTAGCCGCATGGTAAGCATACTGTCATGGCAACATTCACACGCATGTGGTATGCTAAAGCGTAAAATACTTACATCGTACTCCGTGCCAAAAACAGTAAACTAGTTAGCAAACATGCATGACCTAGTTCATGTTAAGTGGCTAATGCAACACAGACAAGATGTAGTCTAGAATAGGCTCGGCTAACCCTAAGCATGGCATATGGAATGCAGTCATTTGATGCACGTATTCAATTAGAAATTGAAAATTGCAATGTAGTTTGTATGATGTACCGAGCCCGGTGCATGTAAGCAAATGCATGAATGCACGCATGCATTGCATAAGGTATGCTAAAATAAGTATGCCCTAATCTACCGTCGTAAGCAGGTAAATAAAAGGGATAGAAAGAAGTGGGGATTGGAAGACATACACCCACTCACACACACTTATTACAAATTTGCCCTCGCTCGGAGGGACTAAAAGAATAATACAAATTAATTAACTAGGCAAGCTAATTAATTATTACAAATTGACTAAATTAATTAGACGAATAATTAATCTAATCAAAGCAGTAAATGCCTCGGGAGGAGGGTCCAAATGCGTCGCGCGCCCGGGATTCGCTCGGAATCGCACTGTCATGCAAGTGTGCCTCTGTTTTCCCTGATATCCTCCTCAGAAAATTGCCAAAGTCCTAGGAGTGCCCCTCAGGGCATTGGGGAGTACCACCGGCTGAGGCAGTGCATCACCGGCTGAAGTGTGTGGCCACCGGCACTCAATAAAGCTATCGGCTGCCAAATTACTGCCGGCCGGCACTAAACAGTGCCAGTCGGCACAAAATTCCTGCAGAACCTGCAGACCACAGCAGCAGAGGACAACAAAATGCATGGCAATGTGATTCAAGGTATTTATGCACTACACACACCCCTTATCATGTTATTGACTCAAAGAGGTATGTGTCTCGATTCCCGGACCACCAATCGCGCATTTTCATGCATGATGGCCCTAAGGACCAAGAATGCAACTTTGCTTTCAAATGCATGCCATGCAAACAAGCACAAAGGGGTGCCGAACCTCTATCAAACTCACTTCAAGAGGCTTGGTATGCATGCCAATGTGACGAAGCCCTAAGCATATTATCTAGCGTGCAACATGGATAATGTGATGCACTTATGCAAAGAGTTCAAATAAGCATGCGAGTCAAACATGCAAACTAATGAAATGGTGGACTTAGGCAACTCAAAAGGCCTAAAGTCAATGGCCAAAATGCCTATAAATGGAGACTAGACACACACACACATGCACATGTTAAAGCATCAACACTAAGGCATGAATCATGGCAACTCTTAAGCACACTTGAAGAGACCAAACCTAGCCAACTAGCATGCATTGAAAGCTCTGAAATTCATGTCAAACATGATGCCAAATCATGCAATGAGGTATGCCAAACAAAACATGCAAATGGCCTAGGCTTCAAAGCAAGTCAATAAGGCATTAAACCATGCTTATACAAGGCAAATATGGCATGCACTTAACAACCTAAAACAGAGTTTTAGCATGCCAAATTAGGCCCAAGGGACCACTTAGATGGCATCTAAGAGACATGAATTCAAAGGCATGCAACAAAGCCTAGACATGGAACATGCAACACAAGCTTAGGAAGCAACAAAGAGGCATGCAATGTAAACATACAAGCACCTCTAAGGGACTGAAATAGCATGTGAAATGGTTCCAAACCATCAAAAATGAAGCAAGCATGGCATGCCACACACTCATACTCTCAAGGCCAACAAGCCAAATGCAAAGGAGCTATATTAAACATGCCAAGATTGACCAAAATGCTTATGGACAGACCTAAAACATGGTAATATGAGCACAAAATCTTCACAAACACAAGTCTAAAACATGCTAGAAATGAAGGCATACCACCTAAGCATGTTAAGACATAAAGGGGCATTACAAAGCAACTATACTAAGCATGCATAGGAGACCAAAACCAACTTGAAAACATGTTATATCATGGCAATATAAGCATGAAAGACAACCGAGGCATGCTCAACACACACTCAAACATGGTGCTCCTTTGGGAGGCCAAAACTTGCCCTTTTCAAGGACATCAAGGAGAGGGGGTGGCCCTCCCCTTTCTAGGACTTTAAGGCACCATCTCCACCACTGAAATCCCTCAAGATTTCAGTGGTGGAGAGGTCCAACCACACAAGTCCCGGATCTCTCCAAAATAGCACAAAAAGGGACCCTTTTCAAGGTCTAAAGGGGGTCAAACCTCCCCAAACCACAAAACACTCTTAATATACAATAAAGAGGGTCAAAAATCAGAACTTTTATGTGCCAAACACTAAGCCCAAAAACTGTTATAAAGCAAGCAAAAGGAAGGTACAAGAATGGGGTAAAAAGAGAGTTAGTGTCTTACCCTTGAAGCCTCTTCAACAAAGATGATGTGTTGGCCTCCTTGAGTACCAAACCAGCTCCAAAGCTTCAAAACAAACCTCTGGACCCTCAAGAACCAAAGGAAGGTGGAGCACTAGGTGCTTGTGTGCAAAAGTGTGAACTAAAGCACCTAGTGTACTAAGTAAGCAAGAAAGGAGAGAGATAAGATAGATATATGATCTAATCTAAAACCAGTGCTTGGTCTCTCTCTAAAATGGTTGAAACCTCTCAAGAATTCCCCAACCTTAAGCCAAGAAGAAGAGCCTTCCTCTTATAGAACTTGTAAGACTTACAAGCTAAGCAAACAAGGGCTCATCCCTCCATACACGTGTATGGAGGGGAAGCTGATGGCACACAGCTGTCTGAAAATATCTCAGAAAGCAAGTGCACAGTGGTCGGCAGGGCAAAATGGTCATTTTGCCAAAACAAGTGCCGACGGGCACAAAATAGTGCCGACCGGCACAATATAGTGCCGGTGGCAACACCAGCCAGCCGGTGGCCTCTAGCCAGTGCCGGTGGTGTGTGAGGATGCCTCACAAAGCATTCTCTGCCCTTCCCAGGCAAAACACAAGTGTTTGGTGCAAAACCAGACACAAAATGGTCGAGTTCAGAGGTCCTGAGGCAAGGCGCGCGAGCCGAGAACTCCGGGAACTCCAAACGAACACAAACATGGATAATCACCGAGTGTTCAAGTGGTGACGTCCAAGTCTTGAGGACAGTCAAAAATGGGGTGTCTACAGGAGTATGGCCTGTTTGCTTACTGAGCAGAAAGAGATCTTGTAAGATTTTGAGAAGTCTAAAATTGAAGTGGTAATGTGTGAGCAGGGTGGATTGATAGCCATTATTACAGCCGAGCCGGCAATCATGGAGGAAGTTAAATAGAAACAAAAAGAGGATGAATTCCTCAAGAAAGTGATTGATGAACTTGAAACAAGTTCGAAAGCAGAGTTTGGCATTGAGAATGAAGTGTTGAGATTTCGGAATAGAATGTGTGTCCCAGATATTCCAGAACTAAAGAAGAGGGTTTTAGATGAAGCCCACAGATCCGTATTTGCTATGCATTCGGGTAATAATAAAATGTATCGGGATTTGAAACAAACCTATTGGTGGCCTAAAATGAAGAAAGAGATTGCAGAATATGTGTCCAAATGTCTTCAATGTCAGCAAGTTAAAGCTGAACATCAGAAACCGGGCGGTCTACTGCAACCTCTCCCTATTCCTGAATGGAAGTGAGAGCATGTGACTATGGATTTTGTTGTTGGCCTACCTCGGACTTCTCGAGGTATGGATTCTATTTGGGTTGTAGTTGATAGACTGACTAAATCTGCACACTCTCTGCTTGTCAAAACTACATTTAATGCTTATAGATTGGCTACTATTTATGTTGATGAGATTGTCCGTTTACATGGAGTTCCGGTATCTGTTGTGTTGGACAGAGATCCGAAATTTGTATCTAGATTGTAGAAGAGTTTGCAGGAAGCTATGGGGACGGAACTAAGGTTCAGTACTGTATTCCACCCACAGACAGATGGGCAATCAGAACGAACAATACAAACTTTGGAAGATATGCTTCGGATGTGTGCTTTGGATTTCCAGGGGAGTTGGGAAGACTATTTGCCACTTGCGGAATTTGCTTATAATAACAGCTTCCACTCTAGCATCGGTATGGCACCCTATGAGGCTTTGTATGGTAGAAGGTGTAGATCACCAAATTGTTGGACGAAGGTCGGAGATAAAGCTTTACTTGGGCATGAAATTGTGCAAGGCACTTCTGAGAAAATCAAGATTATTCGGCAAAGGCTCAAAACAGCTAAGGACCAACAAAAGAATTATGCAGATGTTCGGAGAAGACCTCTTGAGTATGAGGTTGGTGACCATGTGTTCATCCGTGTATCTCCGATGAAAGGTCAAGTCAGGTTTGCAAAGAAGGGCAAGTTGTCGCCCCGTTACATTGGGCCGTTTCAGATTCTAGAAAGGCTTGGTCTAGTTGCTTATAAAGTTGCTTTGCCACTAGGATTTGAACAAATCCATAATGTGTTTCACGTGTCGATGTTGAGGGGTTACCTCCGAGATCCGTTTCATGTGATTGATTATCACCGGGTGGCTATTGATGAAAATATGGAATACGCCGAATGGCCGGAACGAATTGTTGATCAGCAAGTAAAACAATTGAGAAGCAAGTCCATTCCCACTGTGAAAGTGGAATGGAAAGAACACTATGGGACGGATGCTATGTGGGAAAAAGAGGAGGAAATGTGACTATGCTATCCGCATTTGTTTCCCGACGAAGGTAAATTAAGTTTGGAGGACCAAACTTCCTAAAAGGGAGGAAGACTATGATAACCCTGTTCTGTATTATGTTAATTGGTCCTTATTTTGAATATGATTATGTGTTTAATATGATTGTGTGTGCCATTATGTGAAAATATGTGGTTTTGAATTTCTATCAGTTCACCGTAGGAATATCTGTTTGATTGTCTGCTTTGGAAATTAAATTGAAGGCCCTATCGGCTACCGAAATCGAAATTGTTCGCGCCATTGTGATTGGCATAATTTTTAGAGCCTACGGTGAAGTTTAATTGAAAAATGGATTCGGACCAGATTAAATTGATTAAACTATTGAATTAGTGCCCAATTAGTTACTATTATTATATTGAATGAGTGGGATTTGCTGCAAAAGGGCACTACACCCTCAATTCTCCTCCTTTGTTGCATTTTGGCTGATCTTGTGCTCTAAAAATAGAGAGAGGGCCGGCTAGGGAGAGAGGGAGAGAAACAATTGAAGATTTGCTCAAGAAGCTTGAGTAAATTGAAGGCAAGCTCAAGAATTAACCTTAGTTTGTGAAGATTAAAGCTCCTTTGTGAGTAATTCATGAGTTTAATGCTGTAAAGTATGTATTCAAGCTAGTTGGGCAATCAAGAGTAAGAATTGAAATGGAATTGAGTTGATCATGTTGGATTGAAGGTCAATATATGCATGCATGTGTGTCATTGCTTTGAATTTGCATGTTTAGGCTTGAAATATATGATTCACGTAGAGTTTTGGTTAAAACTCATGTTTGAAATCACCATTTGCATCATCTAGGTTGAGAATAAGGGTAATACATCACATGCATGTACAACCTATAAGAATAGGAGCTTTGAATGCATGAATTTGCATGTTGGAAATGAGTTTGGTGTCAATTGGGACATTCATGTGTTTCATTTATGAAATTGAGCTCCATATTGATGTAAATGGGTGTTTGTATCATGATAGCATAAATATATTTGAAGGTTGAGCCATAAATTGCAAGTTGGATCGGTTTGAATGCTGGATTTGAGCTCAAGAACTTAGCTAGAAAACCCAGAAAATTTGATGTCCGCTCGAGCGGGGAAGCCGCCGCACGAGCGTGAATTTCGTGCTCCCAGTATTTTTGCAGACTTGGATGTCCGCTCGAGCGGGGAACGATGTAAACAGACCTTCAGCTCGAGCGCTATACTTCATGCTCGAGCGTAATTTTGATGCATCCAGCACTTTTGCAAACCTCATGGGTCTGCTCGAGCGGGGACCCTATTTTCTGAAATTTTGAAAATGCATTCTGTGTTCTGTTTTCCGTTCCCTTTCAATTCTAAGTACTCTTAGGCATACATTGACCATTGTAAATGAGTTAGAAGAATAAGAATTGAGCATAAAGAGGAATATGTGAATTAAGAACGGATTGAATCGGTTGTGACCCATATGTGTTACCTGATGTGTAGGGTCAAGCTCTAGGGCAAATCAATCAGCCGATCACTGTGAGTAATATCGATATTTGAAACTTGTCATTTATCCAATTGCTTATTTCCTTGTAAGCCTTATGAGTGTGCCAGTTTGAATTATGGACAAATGTTTGATATGAATGAATGGGCCAGAGGCCGTTTTGACATGAATGAATGGGCCAGAGACCATTTTAACAAGAATGAATGGGGCAGAGGCCGTTTTGACATGAATGAATGGGCCAGAGGCCATTTTGACAAGAATGAATGGGCCAGAGGCCGTTTTGACATGAATGAATGGGCCAGAGGCCGTTTTGACAAGAATGTATGGGCCAGAGGCCATTTTGACAAGAATAAATGGGCCAGAGGCCGTTTTGACAAGCATGAATGGGCCAGAGGCCGTTTTGACATGAATGAATGGGCCAAAGGCCGTTTTGGCACAAACGAAAGTTTGAATGGGCCCAAGGCCAGTTTGTTCGGAACCGTAGTCACTTGACCTAAATTGTGTATATACGTTGAATAGAAATATGAATTGGGCCCAAGGCCGTTTGAAGTATGTTGTTCTACATATCATTTGTATAACTTCTTTACTTGATATTAGTCACTGGGCTATCGCTCACGCTCATTCATGTGTTTGTAGGTGAGCCAAGAGAAGTCCAAACCCAGGCGCAGTGAAGTCTGTGAGGAACAACAAAGGGTTTTGAAGAGTCAGCCCTCGCGCCTCATGCACGAGACCCGTCTTCATCTTTTTGTCATTCTGTTTTATTTTGTCATGTGGGCGAAGTCTTGGAATATGTTGTATATAGTTTTCTTGGGTTGACTTAGACTTATATGATCCTGTATGTACAGAGCCTTGTGTAGTACATATTTTGTTGTGAGTTATTATTGTGCATATGTATGGTTTGTGATGAGGTGCCATGTAAGCATAGCTCTATGGACAAAGTTTGAAATTGCTTCCGTTTGGCCCCCATTAACTCTGTTAAAATACGTTTGGTTTGGTCTGAGGCCGTAGGTAATCTCATGATTACTGGCCGGTTATGTCCTTAACCTTTTGGGGTGGGTTCGGGTCATGACAACTTTTGACCCACCTTATGAACATTCAGATGGATGATCGGCCAAGAGGAACGGCCATTGGCCAGAGTTTATGGCTATCGGCCAATTTTGATGGTCGATCGGCAGACTTGATGGCCGGTCGGCCACTGCTTCCTGCAAATTCTCCTTTTGCTGCAACAGAGCACTAACAGAGGCATGGTAGTGTATTTGGAAGAAAATGTGTGTGCAACCACACTCCTTATCATCTCTAAAGCTCAAAGAAGTGTAGTGCTCAGCTCTCGAGCCACCAATCACGCATCTCAATGCATGATGGCCAAAGAAGCCAAGTTGCACAAATCAATGTCAATGAATGCACACAAATACCACATAAGACTCGATGAACCTCCACCTTATCATACGTGATCAAACGTGTCGGTGACTAAGAAATGAGGCACGTTTCATCACTTTGAGTATGAAATGTGCAACATTCCTCGTGCTTGGATTGACATCCAACCCAAACACAATGCAACACACAACATGCTAACACAATGCAATCCACACAACATGCAAACAACATGAACATGGCAAGGGCTATGTAGTGCAACACTCAATGGACCAAACCAACCTCAAACAAGCTTCATGCATGCCAAGACAGTGGCCAGAACATGTTGAAAATGAAGTCCAAGAACAAATATAAGCATGCATACACATTGGTTCACAAACAAGTCATGAAGACGCAACTCTCAAACACATTAAAGAAGTGGAAAATGTGAGAGTGTGGCAATGAAATATGCTCTGAAATCATGTAAGGAATGATGCCAAATCATGCACATAACACAAGCATAGCATGCTAGGAGGCTCAAAGCTTAAGGCTAGCAAAGGACTTGTGCTATGGCCATATCAATCAAGCCCCAAAGAGCCGAGATGACTCAAAACAGTCCAAGGGCAGGTCAAAACAATGCCAAAAACATGCTTGATCATAGCCAACACAAGCTAAAATTAAAGGCATGAAGCATGGAGCATACTAGGCCAACAAAGAGGATTACACTACACCTACCAAAACCAAGCATGAGATGACTTTACCAACAAAAATCAGAGTTGTATCATTGCAAAATAAGACCAAAAACACACTGATATGGCAGCGCAAAAGCCTAGGCAAGATGGCATACATATGGGCTCATGCTTAAGGCATAAAGCATGACTCACCAAAAGCATTGAAATAGTGAAGCATGAGAGAGTATGGCCACACTACACATACTGAAATCATGGTAGAAATGAGGCCAAAGCATGCAAACAACTCAAGTAAGCCATGCTAGAGACCATGAAACTCAAAGCTAGTGGGCAAGAATGCACTATGGCTATACAAAGCAAGGCATGCATGACCAAAACAACATAAAACAGAGCTTACGCATGCTAAAACATGAGTAAAAGCTTGCTGGAGTTAAGCCAAAAACATGCTAGAATGATGGTCAAAAGCATGATGCATGTTAGGCTAGTGAATGGAAATGCACTACAAGTGCAAGGAGCATGCAAGAGGCTATCAAACCAACCCTTGATAGAGCTATAACATGCTGAAATAATGCCAAAAACATGCTAAGATGGTGCCTCAAAGAGGTAGAAAAACATCCTACTTTGATGAGTCATCAACACAAGCATACAAGAGAAGAGGAGGGGGGACAACCCCCTCCTACTTTGGGGCTCAAAACACACTTTCTACCACTGAAAATCCACTAGATTTCAGTGGCTAAAAGGTCAAGAGAAGGTGATCTCAAAGGCCTAAAGAGGTAGCACAAAACAAAGCCAAACAAGGCACAAAAGGGGGTAGACCACCCCCAACACCAAAGATGCCTCAAATAAACACTTTAAGCACTTGAAAATGAAGCTTTTTACAGTTGAAAGCTAAGCCGAAAGAAGTATACAAATATGGCTAAGTAAGCTATGAAAACAAAGCTTTAAAGAGGTAAGAGACTCACCCTTGAAGAACCACTTCAAGACAGCAACTTCTGAGGCAAAAACCAAACCAAAACCACTCAAATGCAACCTCCAAGAACCTCAGCTCAGTGGTGAAGGTGTTTCACTCGGTGTTTGTGTGCAAATGTGAAGAAATGACACTTTTGAGCACAAACAAGCACAAGTATAGAGAGAGAGGAAGAAATATATAGAGAGATATATGTTTTGTATCTTCAAATTTCAGAACCTCTAGAAAGGGAGAGGGACCTCCCCTCTTATAGAAATTCAAGTCCTAAGCTTGTTGGACAAGCTAAGGGCTTCGTTCAATCCCTCCATACACGTGTATGGAGGATGAGTTCTATGCTCACCAGCTGTCACAGCTGTCAATAAAATATCTGCAAAAGCAAATAAAAAGGTCTCGGCTAAAAAGTATGGCAGACCGGCCAATAAACGTGCCGACCGGCCACCACTAATGGCTGATGGAGAGAATACATGGCCGATGGGCATAGGGCCTGGCCGATGAGTTGGAGGGCTAGCCAAAAGGCCATCCCCTTCCCTCAGAAACAAAACCACAAGCTCTTGGCCCACAACCAAGCACAAAACAGGCAAGTTGAGAGGTTCTAAGGCAAGGCGCGCAGGCGAGACCTTCAGGAACTCAAAACGAACACGAGCATGGATGATCATCGAGTGTTCAAATGATGACGTCCAAGTATTGAGGACGGCCAAAAATGGGGTGTCTACAGATTGCTATAATTGATACGAAATATGATGCGATGCATGTTCTATGCACCATAACATATAACATAATTGAAAAGATAAACATAAATTGGTATTTTGAAAACATCTCATAAAGATCTCTAACTTACATTTTGGAGGTCCTCAAATGCTCAAAAAAGATACAACTTTCTCAAACTTGAGATCGAGGCACTTTTCCACTTCGGAGAAGTGACAGGGCTTAGGAAGATTCATCCAGAATGACATTTCAAAATTTTTTGGAGCTAAACGAACCCAATTTCTTCAATTCTTGACTTTATAACGAATACAGGACCCTCCATGGACAAAATAAGCAAGGCCTTAGCCAAAATCAACTTTTGACTACTTGAGGAGTCAGCCGGCCAACACAAAGGGATGGCTAGCCAAAAGTTGGACGGCCGATCACTCGTATTAAAATCGGGGGCAATTTTGGGTCTTCAAGCCATGGCCTACTTAAAACATGTTTTAACTCACTTCTCTCACACACACATCATCCAAAAACACTCCCCCTTCTCTCTCTAGGTGTTCTCTCTCTCTCTCTCTCTAGATTTTCACTCTACACGTGTTGCTCAACGAACCACGTGACTTTTTTTGTAAATCCCTCTTGGCCCTCTACATTTTGAACCGATTGTTTTTTTATTTGATTGAGTTTTGTGATTTTTCATAGTTTTTTGCTCATTCTTAGGGGTTTTTCTCAGTATTTGTGCACTCTCTTCCGAGTTTTCACTTTTTTCTCTATTTTTCTCTCTCCTAGGGTTTGACTTTGGGATTTTTCACCTATTTCCTTCATTTTTCCCAATTTCTCTACCCACCACTTTCTCCACAGCGGATGATATTCCACATGAGGGTGCCCCTCCCGAGGTACCTATGCTTTCACCCAATGCTGGTGTTGAGGAGCCTATGATTGCTGAGGTTGGTAGAGCGACAGAGGACATTGCCGCAGATATTACCGCGGAGGAGATCTACCCTTTGGGGCCTAAGCCCAAGTTGCCACCTTTGAGGGTGAGGCCATTTAACCCTGCTACATATCACCCACGCACGCATGCGATGGCGACCAGAGGCATGCTGCGTTTTGAGGACTTTGTCGGGGGTATGTCTGAGGACTTTCTTTTGAGGTAGCATGCCTTTCATCTTTCCCACAATGCCATTGAGGTAAGAACCTTGCTCTCATGTACTTTACTTGTTTTGATATTTCATTACAGTTTTTCATCTACCATGTACTTAACAAATTCCTCTTTCAACACAGGGTGATGCTCTCATCTGGAGACGCTATGGGGCTGTGACGGCTAGAGATTAGTACCAGGAGCTTCCTACTCGGGTCAGAGAGCTAGTGGACAAGGTAGGCTTCGGAGCAGTGGGAGGTGTCGGCTTGCCTTTTTCCACACCCTGCCTTTTAGAAAGTTTTGAAAAGAAAGGCCTCACAGTTCGAACTTCCGCAGTTCTGAATCTAATCTCACAAGTGCAATGTGAAGCTAATAATCACCAAAGAGTCCAAATCCGGCAAGTCATTTTGGAAAATTGACTTTAAATCAAATAATGCTAGAATTGGACTGCTTTGCAAGATACAAAGTCGCCACCTAAAAATTTTTTTTGGGGAAAATTTAGGAAACCCTGATTCATGCCAAAGGCCACGTGTTCGTCATCACCAAAGTTGCCTCGGCTCGGGAACTTGGGTACGAAGGGGAAAGGTTATGAATTGAGCACCCCCGCACAGCCGATCGAAAGATCGGTCTCTACTAATCATGATATGTTTTTTTATGTACATTATGTGCTCTTGTTCCTGTTATTAAATTACCTTTACTATGTGATGCGCACAATCAAGTATAGACTAGGTTGCTCAATTTGGAACAATTCAACTCATGTTTGTTTGAGAAAATGGTTTGAATTTGCCACCAAACATAGTGGGCTTAAAACTTGATTTGCCAATCCGCAAAGTGGGCTTAAAACACACATTCGGTGAATTGTTCAAACTCAAACAACAAGCCTTCATCCACAGGCATTCATGTAGTTAGCATTTAAGCACATGTCAAGCATGCTAATCATGGCATCATTCACACACATGCAAGTATGCTAAAGTATAAAAACTCACCTAGTACTCCAAGCCAAAACAGAAACTAGTTAGAAAGATGCATAATCCTAGCTGTACAAGATGCCTAATGCAACGCTGGCAATAATGCAATTAATAGGCTCGGCTACTAATATGGCATATGAAGCAATTTGATAACATGGGGTTAAGCACGTATTCAAATAAGTATTGAAATTGCAATGCAGTTTAAATGATGCACCGAGCCTCGGTACATGCAATACGAATGAATGGATGCAAGCACGCAATATGCTAATTAAAACATGTCCCTAATCTAACCATCAAAAGGGATTAAATAAAAGGGAGAAAGACGTGGGGTTGGAAGGCATACATACACGCACGCACACTTATTACAACATTATGTCCTCATGAAAGAGGGCCCGAATGAATAAAAGCTAATCAACTAGCTATGCTAATTAAGCTAACTAATTATTACAAAACTCAAAATGAATTAACTAACTAGTTAACTAATTATTACGAACCGAAAACAAATAACTAGTTAAACTAACTAATTATTTACAACACTTAATTAGCTACAACTAATTAATTACAACATGTATCTAAGCTAGATATTTAAGCAATAAGTAAACTTGGAATGCAAGGGAGGCTTATGCACGTGCTCGATTTTCACCCGAAAAGAGACTGTCTTGCTGCTGCATGTCTCTGTTTGCACATTTGAACACAGAAGAAGTTGTCCACTTCTAGAACACCTCTACTCCACCTCAAGAACACACTGTGCAAATTTCATTGGTGGCCAACAGGGGGCCGGTCGGCTACCAATGGTGGCTGGTCGGCTACCATTGGTGGTCGGTCGGCGACTGGTGATGGCGGTCGGCCACTGATGGTCCGAGCTTCCTTGCTGCAACAGAGAGCAAAATAGAGCAAACAACATTTCTCAACAGTTATTTGCACACCTTGCCTATCCTTTTGATAGGGAAATCAAAGAAGGGACAAGCTTTGGTTCACAAACCATCAATCAAGCAATTTCATTGCATGATGGCTTGTCAAACCAATTGTGCAAGATCAATGAATGCACAACAAGACCAAAATGTCCATCACCCTATCATTCATGATCAAGGGCAATGGAAACCAAGGAAAGCGGCACATTTCATCACTTTTGAGTATGAAATGTCCATTTTCCTTGTGTTCAAATCCATCCGATTTGAACACATGCAACGAAACATAAAGAATGCTTATCTTGCCTCTTTCACTTGTCAATTTTTGTTTACTCATTTTAATTACCAAATCATCCTTTAATCCAATAAGTCCATTGGTGAGTGTCCTCTAATGGAAAGAGGGTTGAAACCCCAAGTTGCTTTGGGCATGAAAGAGGCATTACACTGTTGGTAATGAATCCCCTAAGGGATTAAACTATTAGATGTAACACCTCCATTTGACACTTAGGCAAACAAGTGGTTTGAAACCACTTTCAAAGAAAATCAAAAGTGAAGAATTGAGGGAGATTGTAGAGCTGATTAAGTGCTGGAAATGAATAACAAGAGCAAATAAACATGCAACCAACTCACACCAATGAGAGTTAAAGCCTCAAAACACTAAGCTAGTGAAGGAATTAACACTATAACCATGCCATACAAGGCTCAAATGAAACAAATAACCAAAAAAAGAGGCAAAACAGCCCTAACTATGGTCTAAAACATGTTGGACTCAAGACATGAAAAGCCAAAACATCAAGCTAATGCATGGGGTTACACTACAACTATGCAAAACAACACTCAAACAAAGTAACCAGCCCAAAACAGAGCCAAAACAAGTTATTTTAGAGGCTAAAACATGCTGGACTTGGGCTAAGTTAAGCTAGAAAAACATGCTAACATGTGAAACTAACTAGGCATGCAAACAAGGCACGAGGAGGGGAGGCTAACCCCTCCAATTTTGGACTTCAAAATGAGTTTTTTACCACTGAAAAACCTCTGCAATTTAATGGTTAAAAGGCCCAAAAAAGTTGATTTGAAAGTAATGAACAAAGGCACAAAGCTTTACAAACTAATAAACATGAAGGGTGAACCACCCCCTAACTTAAAAACGGGTTCAAACCAGTACTTTTAGGCCACAAAAGTAAAGTTTTTCTCAGCTCAAAACCAGCTCCAAAATAGTAAGAAAAGATGGCAAAGAAAGCTTTGAAAAATAAAGTAAACAACACAAGTATACTACCTCTTGAAGCAAAGGGGAATTCTAGGCGCAAGAACAAGCTAAAACCACCTTCCAGGGCTCCAAGGTGGCCCCAAATAGCCTCAGCTCAAAGGTACGAGGATTTGATTTAGGATGTGTATGCAAAAGTGCAGAGAAAACAAGCACTTAGGCACAAAATTACAAGAGAGAGAGAGAGAGAGAGAGAGAGAGAGAAATCTAGAGAGAGAGAGAGAGGGAGTTTTGCTCTTAATTTTTTAACCCTCAAAAATGGGGGAGGAAACCCCCTATATATAGAAAAACATGCCTTGAGCTTAGAAACATCCTACCATACACGTGTAGGAAGATGCAGCTCATTGTGCTAACAGCTGGCAACAAATATCAACAAATATCTGAAAAAAGAGACTGGTGGCCGACCGGCCACACCAGTGGCCAACATGTACAAGCCATGGCCGATAGCCTTTGGTGGTGGCCAACAGGTGGCCTCAAGGTTCCAAGCACCAAGTTCGATCCAAAACAAGGCACAGAAAGGACAAGGTCCAAAGGCTCAAAGATAGGGCGTTCTATCAAGGACTTCGGGCGCTCAAAACAAACACAAACAAAAATAATCATCATCATACACAAGGGATGACGTCCCAGTCATGAGGACGGCCAAAAATGGGGTGTCTACAGTTGCCCCTCTTTGACAGAACTCAGAAATCATGAAGTAACGGGAGTGAATGTCAAGGCCCAGAGACGACCCATTTTTGACAAGGCCAAAGACTTGGATAGAAAAACAAGCAAGACAAAAGTGGTTGCGCCCGCAGGCTGCCTACGTATCCCTTTGCAAGGAATCAAACAAGCGTAGTTCTAGGGCAAGATGCAAGTGATATGCATTGTAGTGCCCGACTTTCTCCGCACGCCCCCCCCCCTTTCAGAGACGGTGCGAATTGGTCTTACTATAGTTCGGACTCCTATCATGGTTCTGAATCTAATCTCACAAAGTGCAATGTAAGACTGATAAATCACCAAAGAGTCCATTCGGGCAAATCATTCTGAAAAATAAGATTTTAAAGCAAATGATGCCAAACTGGACTGCTTTGCCAAATTACAGAGTCGCCACCTAAATATTTTATTTTGGGAAATTTTGGAAACCCTGACTCCTGCCAAAGGCCACGTGTCTGTCATCACCAAAGTTGCCTCGACTCGGGAACTTGGGTACGAGAGGGGAAGGTCATGAAATGAGCACCCCTGCTCGCCCGATCAAAGATCGGCCTCTACAAACATGATATGTTGTTTGATAAACACATGTGGTCTTATTTCGGTTATTTAGCTAACTTAGTATGTGATGCGCACAACATACAAGTATAGACTCAATCACGAGAATTGGAACAAAACAACTCATGTTTGTTTTTGAAAATGGTTTGAAAGTGCTACTCGCAAGTTGGCTAAAGCGCGGATTTGCAACCCTCAAGTGGGCTTTAAAACATGATTTTGCCACTTCACAAAGTGGGCTTAAAACTCACACTCAATCAAGCCTTCACCCACAGGCATTCATACAGTTAATCACTTAAGCAAATAGCCTCATAGCAAGCATGCTATCATGGCAACACTCACACTCATGTAAGGATGCTAAAGCATAAATACTTACAGTGTACTCCGAGCCAAAACAGAAAACTAGTTAGAAACCATGCATGATCCTAACTATGTTAAGATGCCTAATGCAACACATACAAAAATGCAACTAAAATAGGCTCGGCTATCTAAGATGGCATATCAATGCAACACTTGATAACATGCTTTGAAACACGTATTGAAGTAGGTATTGAAATACAATACAGTTTGAATGATGCGCCGAGCCTGGTGCATGCAAGACAAATAAATGATACAAACATGCAAACATAAGGTATGCTAATCAAAACATGCCCTAAACTAACCATCGAAAGTGGTTAAGTAAAAGGGAGAAAGAAGTGGGGTTGGAAGACATGCACTCACACACGCACCCTTATTACAACAATACGCCCTCGCGAAGAAGGGTCTGAATGAATAAGCTAAGCTAATCTAAGCTAAGCTAACTAACTAACCTAATAAAACTAATTAAACTAATTATTACAAACCAAACGAATAACTAGCAAACTACTTACTAATTATTACAACACTTTAACTAATTAAAAAATTAATTAATCAAATTACAAAACCATCTAAGCATGTAAAACATGTAAGCTAGGCTGCCTCAGGTCTGCCTTGAGTAATGAAAGATGCATGCTCTCGGTTGCCACCTCGAAACACCTTCCGGTTTGCTCTTTTAGAGGCTCTGTTTGCAAGGTGTCTCCAAGAACTTTCTACTGAACCTTACCAAAACAATGCTGGGAAGCGCACCTGTCATCACTCGAACCCGCCCCTTATGGGTTAAGGACATAACCGGCTAGTAATCAAGGGATTACCTACGGCCTCAAACCATTCCAGACATAACTCATCAGAGTAAAGGAGCCAAACGGAAGCAAATTTAAAACTTTGTCCATAGAGCTGTGCTTACATGGCACGTCATATCTTTTCAGAAAAATATCCGTTAATAACTCACATCAAAAGGAAGTCTATATATACATATACTTTACATAACAGGATCATACAAGTCTTAGTTAGCCTAACCCAAAACTTATTTACAACTGTAATCCAAAGTTCTCGCCAACATGATGACACGTAACAATATGGCAAAAGGGCGAGATCAAGTCTCGTGCATGAGACGTGTGGGCTGACTCTTCAAAACCTTGACTGTTTCTGGCAAACTTCACTGAGGCTGGGTTTGGACCTCCCTTGGCTCACCTACAGACACATGAATGAGCGTGAGCGAAAGCCTAGTGAATAATATCAAATAAAGAAGATACATGAACGGTATTTAGAACAACGTGCACCAAACGGCTTTGGGCCCAGTTCATAATTCTATTTAGTATATACATATATATATATATAGATCAGGTAATTGCGGTTCCAAACACATCAAACGGCCTCGAGCCTAATCCATTCATGTCAAACTGGCCTTTGGCCCAACCATCCTTTCATTCATGTCAGACTGGCCTCTGGCCCATTCATTCTTTCATTCATGTCAGACTGCCTTTGGCCCAACCATTCTATCATTCATGTCAGACTGGCCTCTGGCCCATTCATTCTTTCATTCATGTCAGACTAGACTTTGGCCCAACCATTCTAGAATGGATAGGATGGAAAGACTGATTCAGGAAATGGCAGAAATATTGAGGCAACAACAACGGTGGCAGCAGCCATAGCCTCCACCTCCAGCACCACCCGTGCCAGATAATCAGAATGATAACCGAATAATAGCTCTCACCAAAGAGTTTAAGAAAATGAAACCACCACAGTTCCATGGGAGATTAGATCCATTGAAAGCCGAAGCCTGGGTCCTCGGTATTGAAAAGCTATTTGAAGTGTTCCCTTGTTCGGAGACACATAAAGTACTTCTAGCCACCTTTATGCTAGAAGATGAAGCAAGAAGATGGTGGATGTTAATGCGTGAGAATCATAAGGATGTTGACTAGACCAAATTTTTGGAAATTTTCTATGATAAGTACTTCCCGCAATGTGTCCGGGACAGGAAAGTATCAGAGTTCATGAAACTAAAGCAAGACAGTATGACGGTGGCTGAGTATGAAGCCAAATTCACTGAATTGGCCAGGTTTGCACCACATGTGATTGATACTGATTATAAGAAAGCGAGGCATTTTGAAGGTGGGCTTCGAAGTGACATTTTAGAAAGGGTGAATGTCTTGAAGCTGGAAACCTATATCGGGGTGCTACACCGGGCCATAATATCAGAAGCTAACATAGCTAGGCAGGCTAAGTCAACAACTGACAGGAAAGGCAACAAACGGCAAGGCTTCTTTTTAAAGAAGAAATTTTTGAAAAAGCAAAACACGGGCTCCTCAAGTACTTCAAATTCTTCCCGAGATACATCTCCTATGTGCAATATTTGTAGTAAAAGGCCTCGTGGGGTTTGTTACCGTGTGTCGGGAGCCTATTTTAAATGTGGTAAACAAGGGCATATGGCCCGAGATTGTAATCAGAACAGTGGAAAGCTTGATGATAGCTCAACTGCATCAATCTCGAAGCCGGGAAATACTATGAGATCTACTGCCACCGGGGATACCGTGAGACAAGGGAGAGTCTTTGCGCTTGTTCCGGGCGATACATGGAATGCCAACGCAGTTGTCTCAGGTACTATTTCTGTATGTAATCAGGATGCTTTTGTGTTAATTGACTCCGGATCAACACACTCTTTCGTAGCATGTGCATTTGCATCTAGACTGAGTAGACCTGTAGAATTATGCCATATCTGCTATGTGTATCCGCTCCATCCGGGGAATCTGTATTGTGTGAATCTGTATATCGTTTTTGTGACATGCGAATTGAAAATGCTATTTTGTATGTGGATTTGTTGCCCCTAAACTTTAGGCACTTTGTTATAATTTTGGTCATGGATTGGTTAACTAAATATTGTGCCACCATTGATTGCGTGACAAAACGGGTTGTGTTTAGGCCACCAGAACAAGAAGAAATTGTGTTTGTGGGTAACGGGGTAGTACTTCCACCTTATTTAATATCTGCAATGAAGGCATGTAAACTGATTAGGAAAGGGTGCCAGGGTTATTTGTGTTATGTGTTGTCTGAACAATTTGTAAATGTTGAATTGAATAGTATCCCTATTGTTAGAGAATTTCTAGATGTGTTTCCAAATGAACTACCAGGGGAATTGGTGGATAGAGAGATAGAGTTTACAATTGAGATTATGCCAGGCACCCAGCCTATTTCCAAAACTCCCTACAGAATGGCTACTGCTGAAATGAAAGAACTGAAAGAACAGTTACAAGACCTGCTTGACAAAGGGTTTATCCAACCTAGCACTTCGCCATGGGGTGCACCCGTGTTGTTTGTGAAAAAGAAAGATGGAACCTTACGTTTGTGTATCGACTATCAAGAGTTGAACAAGGTAACAATAAAGAACAAATATCACTTAGCTCGTATTGATGACCTGTTTGATCAGTTGCATGGATCACAAGTGTTTTCCAAAATTGATTTGAGGTCCGGGTACCACCAGCTGAAAGTCAAGGTAGAAGACGTTGAGAAAACCGCATTCAGAACGAGGTATGGTCATTTTGAATTTCTTGTTATGCCGTTTGGGGTAACTAATGCTCCGGCAGCGTTTATGGACTTGATGAACCAAATTTTTAAAACCTACCTTGATGAATTTGTTGTGGTTTTTATTGATGACATTTTGATATACTCCAAGAATAGACTTGAACATGAACATCATTTGAGAACTGTCCTGCAACTACTTAGGGAAAAGAAACTATTTGCTAAACTAAAGAAATGTGAGTTTTGGTTGGATGAAGTTGTTTTCTTAGGGCATGTTATCAACAAAGAGGGGATTTCAGTAGACCCACAAAAAATAGAGGCAATTGTGAATTGGCCTACACCGACAAATGTAACAGAGGTCCGCAGTTTCATGGGCTTAGCTGGGTATTACAGGAGGTTTGTGAAAAACTTTTCAAGGATAGCTGTACCTCTTACCCAGTTGACATGCAAGGGACAATCATTTGAATGGAATGACGAAAGAGAATCTACCTTCCACGAACTGAAAACGAGAATGACCATTGTATCAATATTGACATTGCCCATAGGTACGGAAAACTTTGTAATTTTCAGTGATGTGTCTTATAAAGGTTTGGGTTGTGTATTAAATGCAGAACGGAAAGGTTATTGCCTACGCCTCCTGACAGTTAAGACCACACGAGAAGAACTACCCAACATATGATTTAGAATTGGCTGCACTTGTTTTTGCTTTGAAAATCTGGTGGCATTATTTGTATGGGGCAAAGTGTGAAGTTTACACAAATCATAAAAGTCTGAAATACTTCTTTACGCAGAAGGAGTTGAACATGCGATAGAGGAGATGGCTGGAACTGATAAAAGATTATGACCTTGCGATTCAGTACCACCTCGGGAAAGCCAATACAGTTGTTGATGCCTGGAGCAGAAAATCAATGGGGAGTATGGCTTGTTTGCTTATAGAACAAAAAGTGATCTTGCAAGATATTGAGAGGTTTGAAATTGAAGTGGTATTGTGTGAACAGGGCGGATTGATAGCCGCTATTTCAGCCGAATCGGCAATCATTGATGAGATCAAACAGAAACAAAAAGAGGATGACTTCCTCAAGAAAGTGATTGATGAATTTGAAATAAGTCCGAAAGCAGAGTTTAGCATTGAGAATGAAGTGTGGAGATTTCGGAACCGAATGTGCATCCCAGATATTCCGGAATTAAAGAAAAGGGTTTTAGATGAAGCCTACAAATCAGTGTTTGCTATGTATCCGGGTAACAATAAAATGTATCGGGATCTGAAACAAAGCTATTAGTGGCCTAAAATGAAGAAAGCGATTGCAGAATATGTGTCCAGATGTCTTCAATGTCAGCAAGTTAAAGCTGAACATTAGAAACCGGGCGGTCTACTTCAACCTCTCCCTATTCCTGAATGGAAGTGGGAGCATGTGACTATGGATTTTGTTGTTGGTCTACCTCAGACTCCTCGAGGTATGGATTCTCTTGGGTTGTAGTTGATAGACTGACTAAGTCTGCCCATTTTCTACTAGTTAGAACTACATTTAATGCTTATAGACTGGCTACAATATATGATGATGAGATTGTCCGTTTACACGGAGTTTCGGTATCTATTGTGTCGGATAGAGATCCGAAATTTGTATCAAGATTATGGAAGAGTTTGCAGGAAGCTATAGGGACAAAACTGAGATTTAGTACTGCATTCCATCCACAGACAGATGGGCAATCAGAGCGGACCATACAGACATTAGAAGATATGCTAAGAATGTGTGCCTTGGATTTTCAGGGGAGTTGGAAAGACTATTTGCCACTAGCAGAGTTTGCATACAATAACAGCTTCCACTCCAGCATCGGTATGGCACCGTACGAGGCTTTGTATGGTAGAAGGTGTAGATCACCAATTTATTGGACAGAAGTCGGGGATAGAGCTTTACTTGGGCCTGGAATTGTGCAAGACACTTCTGAGAAGATCAAAACTATTTGGCAAAGGCTTAAAACAGCTCAGGACCGACAAAAGAGTTATGCTGATGTTCTAAGAAAACCTCTTGAGTATAAGGTTGGTGACCATGTGTTTATCCGTGTGACTCCGATGAAAGGCCAAGTCAGGTTTGGAAAGAAGGGGAAGTTGTTGCCCCGTTACATTGGGCCGTTCCAAATTTTGGAAAGGCTTGGCCCAGTTGCTTATAGAGTTGCTTTGCCACCCGGATTCGAGCAAATCCATAATGTGTTTCATGTATCAATGTTGAGGGGTTATCTTTGAGATCCGTTTCATGTGATTGATTATCACCAGGTAGCTTTTGATGAAAATATGGAGTATGCTGAATGGCCGGAACGAATCATTGACCGGCAAGTGAAACAACTGAGAAGCAAGTCCATCCCAATGGTGAAAGTGGAATGGAAGGAACACTATGGAACGGATGCCACATGGGAAAAAGAGGATGAAATGCGACTACGCTGCCCACATTTGTTTCCTGACGAAGGTAAAATAAGTTTGGAGGACCAAATTTCCTAAAGGGGGGAAGACTGTGATAACCCTGTTCTGTATTATGTTAATTAATCTTAATTGTGATTGTGATTATGTGTTTGATATGGTTTGGTGTGCCATTTATATGAATATATGTGGTTTTGAATTTCTATCTGTTCACTGTAGGAATATCTGTTCAACTTACTGTTATAAACTGAAAATTGAAGGCCTTATCGGCCACAGAAACCGAAATTGACCACGCCATTATGATTGGCGTAATTTTTAGAGCCTACGGTGGAATTTAATTGAAAATTGATTTGGATCAACATAATTAGATTCAGAACGATTAATTAAGCTTTATTATTTTATGTTAATGAAATGTGGTTGAGAGAGAGAGCTTATAAGGGGCTCTAGTATGCCTTTATTCATCTATTTTGAGCTCAAAACTGAAAATTGCTCCAAGGAAAAAGAGTGAGGGTCGGCTAGAGAGAGAGAGAGAGAGAGGGGGAAACAATTGAAGTTTGATCTTGAAGCTTGAATAATTTGAAGACCAACTCAAGAATTAAGCATAAGTTTGGAAGATTGAGGCTCCTAGGTGAGTAACCAACCCTTAATTCATGGGTTCAAGTTTGTAACCATATGATTTCAGAAGAAATAGCTTACCTAGAACAAGAATTGTGTCATAATTGGTGAAATTGAAGTTAATTTGCACATGCATGTATAGGATCACCATGATTTTGCATAATCAAGCATGTATTAAGTTGAATGTGGGAAAATGAGTGTTAAAGCATACATGCAAGCATGGTTTTGTTGTTTTTCATGGTTATGAGCATCATTAGTACCATTTGAAGTGGAATTGGGGTCAAAGACTAACATGCATGTTGAATTGATAGAGACATCAATTTGGTATGAAATTGAATGCATGAGTTTTGATTATACAAAGGAAATGTTGGATATTTTGAGAATTTCATGATGACTTTGGGCAAATTGGTGTCATACTCTTTCATTCTCATGTAGTGTGATGTATTTGCATGTTTTGAACCAAAATCATGAGCCTTAGAACCTTGGAATGTCGAATTTGAGCTCAAGAACAAGTTCTGGAAAACCCAAAATTCTTGAAGTCCGCTCGAGCGGGGGAACCATCGCTCAAGAGTGAAATATGAGCTCCCAGAATATTTTGCAGACATTGATGTCCGCTCGAGCGGAGAGATTCACGCTCGAGCGGGGAGCTATGTAGAGTAACCTTCAGCTCGAGCGTCCGAATTCACACTCGAGCATAAAATTGAGGTAACCAAAACTTTTGCATACCCAATGGGTTTGCTCGAGCGGGGAAGTCTACGCTCGAGCGGGGACCCTTGTTTCAGAAAATTTGTAGAGGTATTTGGTGTTCCATTTTCTGTTCTCTTTCACTTTTAAGTACTCTTAGGCATGCATTGAGCATTATGAACAAATTAAAAGGATAAGAAAGGAGCCTAAGAGGGATGTGTGAATTAAGAACGGATTGAATCGTTTGTGACCCATATGTGTTACGCAATGTGTAGGGTCAAGCTCCAGGGCAAATCATCCAGCCGATCACAGTGAGTAATATTTTAATAAAGATATCTGAAGTATGTTGTTTGTCCAATCGTTTACTTCTATCAAAGTCTTATAAGTTCGTTAATTTGAATGGTGGACAAATGTTTGCTATGCCAAATGAATGGGCCAAAGGCCAGTTTGACATGAATGAAAGAATGAATGGGCCAGAGGCCAGTCTGACGTGAATGATAGAATGGTTAAGCCAAAGGCCAGTCTGACATGAATGAAAGAATGAATGGGCCAGAGGTCAGTCTGACATGAATGATAGAATGGTTGGGCCAAAGGCCAGTCTGACATGACAGAAAGAATGAATGGGCCAGAGGCCAGTCTGACATGAATGATAGAATGGTTGGACCAAAGGCCAGTCTGACATGAATGAAAGAATGAATAGGCCAGAGGCCAGTCTGACATGAATGAAAGGATGGTTGGGTCAAATGCCAGTTTGACATGAATGGATTGGGCCCAAGGCCATTTGATGTGTTTGGAACCGCAGTTACCTGATCTATATATATGTATATACAACATAGATTTATGAACTGGGCCCAAGGCCGTTTGGTGCTCGTTGTTCTAAATATCGTTCATGTATCTTCTTTATTTGATATTATTCACTAGGCTTTCGCTGACACTCATTCATGTGTCTGTAGGTGAGCCAAGGGAGGTCCAAACCTAGCCTCAGTGAAGTTCACCAAAAATAGTCAAGGTTTTGAAGAGTTAGCCCGCATGTCTCACGCACGAGACTTGATCTCGCCTTTCTGCCATATTGTTACGTGTCGTCATGTTGGCGAGAACTTTGGATTACAGTTGTAAATAAGTTTTGGGTTAGGCTGACTAAGACTTGTATGATCCTGTTATGTAAAGTATATGTATATATAGACTTCCTTTTGACGTGAGTTATTCACGGATATTTTTGTGAAAAGATATGACGTGCCATGTAAGCACAGCTCTATGGACAAAGTTTTAAATTTTCTTCCATTTGGCCCCTTTACTCTGATAAGTTATGTCTAGAATGGTTTGAGGCCGTAGGTAATCCCTTGATTACTGGCCAATTATGTCCTTAACCCATAAGGGGCGGGTTCGGGTCATGACAGCACCAGTGGCCTACTGGCCATGAGGAGCTGCTACCGGCCATCTACCGGCCAAGGGTAGGCGTCTGCCGGCCAACAATGAAAGGGTGCCAGCCACTGATGAAAGGGTGCCGGCCACTGGTGTGCTGTGACACCGAACTGAAATAGAGCACAAAACAGAGGAAAATTGAGGGTCTCCCAAGGGTATGTATGTACTGTGCCACTCCTTATCATCTCAAAACATCAAGGGAGAGGCACCATTGGATCCAAAACCATCAATCAAGCGTCTCAATGCATGATGGCCCAGGATCCAACTTGTACAAATTCGATGAGTGCACAACAAACAAGACACTAAGACAGCCTTATCAAGGGTGATCAAAGGCAATGGAGATAAAGGGGATTGACTCATTTTCATCAGTTTGAGTATGAAATGGACCAATCCACCTTGTGTTCAATATAACGTCTTATTGAACACAATGCAATACAACACAACACATGTTTATCTTGGCATGTTTTACTTAGCTCAATTCATGTTTATACATTTTAAGTTACCAAACCATCCCTTAATTGATTTTTCCTAATGTGAAAGTCCTCTAATAAGAAAGAGGTCAACCAAAAGAATGGTTTAAGGCATAAGAGAGACCATGCCTTTGACTAGGAGGAACCCTCAAAAGAGGGTTAAAGCCATTTAAGCATAAGCCTCAATCCTAAGCATTAAACACAACCTCAAGGCTAACCAATCCTCAAAACAAATGAAAAGATGAAGAAGGGAGGGAGCTAGCAGAATTTCAGTGCTGAAATGGCATGAAACACAAGACTCTGACATGCAAACAACTCATGTACAACATGTTAGACACTTTAAGCATTAAAACTAGTGAAGAGCTTTACACCAACATCATGCAATAGCCAACTCAAACAGCCAAACCAGCTCTGGACAGAGCCCAAACATGTCAAAATAAAGGCCAAAACATGCTAAGATGGAAGTTCATGAGGCAATAAAATCACGCTCAAGTATTGGCTCACAAACAAGGCATACGGTACAACTCACAAAAGCTATGAAAGAGTGGAATATGTGAGAATGTGTATAGACACCCCATTTTTGACCATCCTCAAGACTTGGACGTCACTGTTTGAACACTCGGTGATCATCCATGTTCGTGTTCGTCTTCAGTTCTCGGAGGTTTCGGTCGCGTGCCTTCCCTCAAGACCTCTCGACTTGTTTGCTTTGTGCTTGGTTATGCACCAAACACTTGTGTTTTTGCTTCTGATGGTAGGGAATGGCTTGTTGGCCATCCCACACCTCACCGGCCTTGGCTTGAGGCCATCGGCCTTGTTCTCCTGCTACCGGCCAAATGTGTTAGCCGATCGGCAATGTATTTGGTCGGCCGGCCATTTTTGTTGGTCAATCGGCCATATTTTCTGGCCGACCCATTTCCATCTGCTTTTGACAAATATTTTATGCCAGCTGTCACAGCTGGCATCCACATTACAACGCCTTCATACACGTGTATGAAGGGATTTGCTCCCTTGTGTTAGCTTCTCCAAGAAGCTTAGGAATTGAATTCCTATAAAAGGGAAGGCCCTCCTTTCTTCTCAGGGGTTCTAAAATTTAGGGTTGGAGGTTTTATATCTATCTATCTCTATATCTCCCTCTCTTTTGATTTGTGTGTGTAACAGTGTTCTAAAGGGTGTTTTGTTCATATTTTTGCACTAAAGCACCTAGTGTTACACTATCCCTTAGTTGCTGAGGTGCTAAGGAGTTGTTTTTAGAGTTCTTGGGCTAGTTTTGATCCAACGAAGGTGCTGGAGTGGTGTTCTTGAAGAGGTTCTTCGAGGGTGAGAAACTATCCACTTTGTTTCCCATTTTTGCACAAGCTTTTAGCCTATCTTGCATCTGTTTTTAAGCTTAACTAATAACTGATAAAAGTTCTGTTTTTAATTACTTAAAATAGTTGTTTCAAATCACTTTGGTGTTTGGGGTTGTTTACCCCCTCTTAGGCGTTGTTTGGCCTCTTTTTGTTCCCTTCTTTGTGAGCTCCGGGACCAACTTGTATTGGCCTTCTCACCACTGAAATCTAGAGGGATTTCAGTGGTGGGGATGGTGCTTTGAGGTCCTAAGAAGGAGAGGGCCATCCCCTCTCCTTGTTGTCTTCAATACTTGTCATATTTGCCTTATGTGTGAGCACCTTTGTTAAGTTCATGTTGACCATGTCTTAGCTGGTATTTGTGGTTGTTTTGCTATGATATAGCACTATTTTGACTTGGTTTAGACATACCATGCATGCTTTGTATACTTGTCATGTAATCCCATGATTTGGCGTTAACATGCACCATGTTATAACATGTCTTTTTAGCATGATTTTGGCTTAACTTTATAAAGCTTCTAGCTTTGTTTTAGCATGCTAAAGCTCTATTTTTCATTGTTTTGGTTATGCTTGTATCGCTTTGAATAGCTACCATGTATTCTAGCTTGTAGGCTTTGAGTATTGAATCTTCTAGCATGCTTTACTTGGATCATTTCAGTGGTTTGGCATCACTTGTAATGTTATTTCAGTCCATATAGTATGCTCCTGTGCTTGCTTTCATCACTCCTTTAATGCCTTAAAGGGTTTGTGTCTTATGCCTCATGATTGTATCATTGGGTATGCCACCATGCTTAGGTCATCGGGATGCCATCTAAGTGGGTTTTTAGGCTCACTTTAGCATGACTTAGGACTGTTTTGGGTCATACTTGCCATATGCTCTTTTGTTTTGTGTAGCTTTGGTTCAAGTCCCTCGACTAGTCTTAGGCTCTAGTCTTGAGCATGCCATGCTTGACTTGTTTATGTGATTTGGCATCACTCCTAGCCTCATTTCAGGGCACGTAATGTTGTCACATTTGCATACTTTCCATTCCTTTTAAGTATGCTCAAAAGTTGCTCTTTTATGCTTACAGTAGTGGACCATTAGCATGCATGTTTTGCATGCGTATTCCATGCCTCTGTCGTATCATTTTGGCCGCTGTTTTGGACCTATTAGAGAGCTGTCCATCTTGGTGTAAGTCCATCCTTTGCATGTTGTTGCATGCTTTCCTTGTGTGTTGTTGCATACTCGGCTTATTAACATGTTGTTGCATTTTTAAGTGGTATTGCATTTGGCATGCATCTCTTGTTAAGTTGCCTAACATGTTGTTACATGTTTGCCTCACATGTTGTTACATGCTTGAATGTTGTCACATGCCTTGCATGTTTGCATGCTTGTTTAGGTTGCATTGCATTTGGCATGCTTGTTACTATTAGCCTTGCATGGTATTGCCATTAACATGTTCACGTCGCATTAGTTTTGCTTGCATGTTAGCATCCCTTGCCTCTTCATCAATCATGATAGAGGTTGGGGCCCTTCTATGTATTTGTGTGCATTTCATTTGACATCAAAATGTACATTCGACACCTTTGGCCATCATGCATCGAAATGCGTGATTGGTGGCTCGAGGGTTGAGAACCATACTCCTTTGAGTCTCAAACATGATAAGGAGGGTGGTAGTGCAAAAATTGCTTTGAAAATGCATTGCCATGCCTTGTCTGTCCTCTGCTACAACAAAACAGGATTCTGCAGGAAGAGATGGCCGGCCGGCCATCTTCAGTGCCGGCCGGCTATGTATTGTTGGCCGATGGCCTCACTTTTGGTCGGTGACTATATTTCCATGGCCGGTGGCCTCATCTCTTGGTCGGTGACATACCACAGTGCTCAAGGAGTGATTCTGGAGCTTCCTTGGGATTTGTGAAGTTTTCAGAAGTACAGAGCAATGTAAACAGAGGCAGCATGAGTATGGTGATGGATTTCCGAGCGAAGCCGAGCGTGCATGCATTCCTCCCTCTTCCCGAGGCTACTTTCCTGCTTTAGTAGCTTAATTAATTTGTTTAAATTAGTTAAGTGTTGTGTAATAATTAATTAGCTTGTTAGTTAGTTAATTTGTACTATTCATTCGGTCCCCCGTCGAGAGGGCGCAATTGTGTAATAAGCGTGCGTGTGTGTGATGCATGTCTTCCAACCTCCATTTCTTTCACCCTTTTATTTACTAGCATATGATGGTTAGTTTCGGGCATGTTTCAATTAGCATCTATATGTTCGCATGTTTGCATTCATTCATCTGTATTGCATGCACCGGGCTCAGCGCATCATACTAATTGCATAGTACTTCGATTCCAACTTGAATACGTGTGTCGAGTTGTTGCATTTCACATGCCATTCTTGGATTAGCCGAGCCTATTCTAGTTGTATTTTGCTTGCGATGCATTAGCCATTTTAACATGGACTTGGATCATTGTAGACACCCCATTTTTGACTGTCCTCAAGGCTTGGACGTCACCGTTTGAACACTCAGTGATCATCCATGTTCGTGTTCGTCCTGAGTTCTCAGGGGTCTCGGCCACGCGCCTTGCCTCAAGACCTCTCGACTCGACTGTTCTGTGCTTGGTTTTACGCCAAACACTTGTTGTTTTGCTTCTGAGGGTAGAGGAAGTCTTGTTAGCCATCCCCACACCTCACCGGCCATGGCTTGAGGCCACCGGCCCTGTTTTGTTGCTACCGGCCGTTGATGATGGCCGGTCGGCACTGTTGGTGGCCGGCCGGCCACCTTTGTTGGTCAAATGGCCATTTTTGTTGGTCGACCACTGTTCATCTGCTTTTACCAGATATTTTGTGCAAGCTGGCATAGCTGGCACCCACTTTGCACCCCCTCCATACACGTGTATGGAGGGATTCCCCTCTTGCTTAGCTTGTTTTGTAAGCTTTGCAAGATTGGAATTCCTATAAAGGGAGGGCTTATCCTCCCTCCTCAAGGGTTCCAAGAAAATTCCAGAGCTCTGAGATTAGGGTTAGGGTTTGTGTATCTATCCATCTCTACATCTCCCTCTCCTTTTGAGTTGTGTGTGTATAAGTGTGTGTTTGTTCTTACTTTTGTGCACAAACACCTACCATTACACTATACCTTGGTTACTGAGGTGCCAAAGGGGTGTTCTTGAAGTTTTTGAGCTAGTTTTGACCTAAAGAAGGGGCTGGAATAGTATTTGTGAAGAAGGTCTTCAAGGGTAAGAACTTTACCCCTTTATTCCCCATTTTTGCTTAGGCTTTTAGCCATCCTTGCATCTGTTTTTAAGCTTACTCTATAACTAATAAAAGTTCTGATTTTGAGTGCTTAAAATAGTTGTTTAAGGTTGTTCTGGTGTGTGGGGTCGTTTGACCCCTATTAAGCCTTGGTTAGCCTCATTTTTGTGCATTTTTGGTGAGCTCCAGGACCACCCTGTCTTGGCCTACCCACCACTGAAATCCAAAGGGATTTCAGTGGTGGGGATGGAGTTTTAAGGTCCTAAGAAGGAGAGGGCTATCCCCTCTCCTTATTGTCTTCAATACTTGCCATTTTAGTCTCATGTATGAGCACCTTGATTAAGTCCATGTTAGCCATGTATTAGTTGGTATTTGTGGTTATTTTTCCATGTTATAGCACTGTTTTAAGTTGGTTTAGACACACCATGCATGCTTTGCATACTTGTCTTTTAATGCCATGAAATTGCCTTAACATGCTTTGCGCTTTGAGCCTTGTTTTTAGCATGATTTTGGCTTAGCTTTGTGAAGCTTTTATGCATGTTTTGATATGCTTGAGGTCTGATTTTGGTTGTTTGGGCCATCCATGACTTGCTTTGTATAGCTGCCATGTAACCTAGCTTGTAGGCTTTTAGTATTGGATCCTCTAGCATGCTCTACTTGCATCACTTCAGTGGTTTGGCACCATTAGTTATGTCATTTCAGTCCTTGTGGCATGCTTGTATGCTTGCATTTGATGCTCCTTTAATGCTTTAAAAGGTTGATGTCTTATGCTCCATGTTTGGACCATTGTGTATGCTTCCATATGTAGGCCATTTAGATGCCATCTAAGTGTGTTTTGGGCTTTGTCTCGACCTACATTGGGACTGTTTTGAGTCCCCTCGACCTTTGGGGACTCGCCTTGCATGGTCTTGATTTGATCCCTTAGGTTAGCCTTAGGCCTTAGGCTTGCTTGCATGTTTTGTTTGTTTGGTTTAGCGCCATTCTAACATGATTTTAGAGCTTACAACGTATGCCATTTGTCCATGTTTGTTCCTTTTAAGTGTGCTTAAAAGTTGCTTCTTTGGGCTTAAGTTTTGAACCATGTTTGCATGCATGTTTGTATGTAAATTTGCCTTCATTTCCATAGCATTTTGGCTACTTATTTAGACATGGCTGAGGCTTGTCCATATTAGTTGAAGTCCATCTTTTGCATGTTGCTCAAATGTTGTTACATTGCTTCATGTTTACATGCTTTGGTTGCATCATGTTTTGCATGCTCACTTGTGTGAATATTGTCACATGCTTGCATGTTTGCATGTGTGTTTTCATTTTCATGTTGCATACTTAGCTTGCATGCTTAGGTTGCATTTTGCATGCATGCCTTGCCTCTTGAATTGATTATGATAGAGGTTGGGCCCATTGTGTGTTTATGTGCATTACATTTGACATCAAGATGCACAACTTGACTTCTTGGGCCATCATGCAATGAAATGTGTGATTGGTGGCCCGAGGGTCGAGTACCATACTTCCCTCAGTCTAAAACATGATAGGGAGGATGGTTGTGCAAAAATTTGCTTTCAAATGCATTGCCATGTCTTGTTTGCCCTCTGTTGCTGCCAAACAAGATTCTGCAGGCATAGATGGCCGACCAACCACATTGAGTGCCGGCCGACCACAAATCTCTGGCCGAGAGCCACATAGATGGTCGATGACCAATTTATCATGGCCGGTGGTGTTTCCTCTTGGCCGGTGGTCTCCCACAACCTTCAGGGAATATTTCAGAAGCAACTTTGGAACTTGTGCAGTCTCTAGAGGCATAAAACAGTGCAAACAGAGGCAGCTTGTGCATGGTGGTGGATTTTCGAGCGGAGCCGAGCACGCATGCATTGGATCCGCTTCCCGAGGCTGTTTTACTGCTTTATTAGCTTAGTTAATTTGCTTAACTAGTTAAGTGGTCAGTAACTATTTAATTGCCTCGTTAGTTAGTTAAATTTGTATTATTCTTTCGGACCCTCCGAGCGAGGGCAATTGTGTAATAAGTGTGCGTGTGTGTGATGTATATCTTCCAACCCCACGTCTTTCTCCCTTTTATTTACCAGCTTATGATGGTTAGTTTAGGGCATATTTCAATTAGCATCCTTATGCTATGCATGTTTGCAACATTCATATGTCTTGCATGCACCGGGCTCGGCGCATCATACTAACTGCATTGTGTTTCAATTCCAAGTTGAATACGTGTTAGTTGTAGCATCTCACATGCCATCTTAGAATAGTCGAGCCTATCTTAGTTGCATTTTGCATGTGTTGCATTAGCCATCTTAACATGAACTAGGATCATGCATTGATTACTAACTAGTTTCTGTTTTGGCTTGGAGTACTTGGTGAGTATTTATGCTTTAGCATCTCACATGAGTGTGAATGTTTACATGAAAGCATCCTTGCCACGAGGCTAACTGCTTAGTTGATTTATTGCCTGGATGCCTGTGGGTGAAGTTTGGATTGCTTGAGTTGGAACAAGTCGTTGAAATCCGTGTTTTAGCCTACTTGCGAGTAGCAAATTTCAAACTGTCTTTCAAATGAGCGGATATGCAATGCTTTGTTCCAAATTAGGCGATCTACTTTATACTTTTGTGTTGTGTGCATCACATAGTAAGACTAGCCAATTAACCGGAATAAGAATGCATAATGTTTTCAAAATTAGATATCCTGGTTAGTAGAGGCTGATCTTTGATAGGGCGAGCGGGGGTGATCATAGCTTTCCTTCCCCAATCGTACCCAAGTTCCCGAGCCGAGGCAACTTTGGTGATGACGGACACGTGATCTTAGGCAACGAGTCAGGGTTTCCTAAATTCCCCCATAAAAAATATTTAGGTGGCGACTCTGTATCTGGCAAAGCAGTCCATGTTTGGCGCTTCTTTCTAAAAATCTGTTTTCCAAAACGATTTGCCGGGTTTGGACTCTTTCGTGATTTATTAGTCTTGCATTGCACTTTGCAAGATCTGATTAAGAACCGTGACATTGAGTCCTGAACTATAGTGAGCCCAAATGAACAGAACGGGATTCCCTCCCGGGACGTCTACAGTTTCTGGTGACTGTGCTGGGGAGTCAGAGAACTTGACTCGAACTCATGATACCTTGTTTTGACTACACTTATGTGTTTTTTTTTTGCATTGCATGTGCATTGGTGCGCCTAAGTCACAGTGTTTTCCGTCTGCTATTCCTGAACTGTTTGCCGGAGGCTCGCTTCGGGAAGCGTGCCATAAGGCTGACCGGTTACGAGCTCTGCCACGATGGGAACACAAACCCCGGTTGTCACCGGGGCACCCTTTTGACCATTCGACCTAGTGCATGTTCGGAATCCACAGTGACCATTCCAAGCTAGGACAGGTTGCTACCCGATTATAGGTTGTTTGAAACCGCTGCGTACGTAGTGAAACCATAGCTCCTGACAAAATAGGACAGGGAAACCCTACCCCAAAATAGGGGTGTTTTGGCTCTTGCTTGCTTGTTATGTGCTTCTTGAGTTGACCTCTACAGGAAATGCATATACCAGTTTGCAAGTCTGAGCATTAGGCCTGAGGGCATCAGTATCGGAATTTGAGAATCAGTTATATCTGCGAGTATCAGATTCAGTTTTTGGGGCAGTGATTTTGGGAAATAGTGATCAGTAGTAGAGTACAGTTATTCAGCTATGCTTGTGTCTGTTCTGATTGGGCCGAAATGCTGCGTGTTTTCTCTTTCAGTTAAGAGATCTAGTACACAATAGCCAGTGTTCTTCTTTGCTGAGGCAAGACAGACATCCGATCCGTCAATCACCCTTCTGTTCAGCGGACTTATGATGACGCAAAGTTCAGAGGAAATTGTGGTTATGGCAGCCGCATTAGACCAAGGAATCATCTTGCAGGATGAGACCAATGTTGATGTACCGCATCCGCCTAGGTCGCCTGTCGCGAACCCGGTCTGCACGCCCCAGTTATTTCAAGCTCGTGAACCCACCACGTTTGAGTTGATGGGAATGATTGGTGACTTTCAGAGGTCTGTGGTTGATCTCGCCTACGGGATGTCGGCTTCGCCACCAACTACATCGTATGCCGAGAATTCTGTGCCACAAGAGCCCCCGCTACTGGGGCGAATTGTGATCGAGCTCAGCCAACCTGAGGTTGTCTCAAGCTATAGTAATGATGTGTCCACAACAACCGGGTTTCGCTCTGATATAGCAACCCAAACCCTCGATCAAGCTGAGGCTAGAGGTAAGAACAAAGTGGGAACAGATGCTGATCCCGTTGAACAACTGCTGTGGGCAGTCGAGGCTTTGAAAGCCGGAGGATTGGGTAAACAGCAAATATTCGCAGTCATGGCTAAGATTGTGGACGATGCTTTCCCCACTCCAACCGAGGGGAGTTCCCGCCAGGCAGAAAATCGGGATAGGCCCCGTCATGCCAGAACATTTCCCTCCAATTCGAACTCTGCACCGGGAAAGGATCAGAAAGTCAAGGCGGCACCTGTTGATCCTTTTGCTAGTGCGTTCGGCAAAAGTCAGCAGACTTCGAAGTATCTGCCTCGAGGGCGTAGGGTCTTCCGTGCCCTCTACATGCCTTTGTCTAAGGCGCTCCAGATCCTTGTTGAAAAGGGCCATCTTAGACCCCTTGAGCCTCGGCCTCTCCTGAAGAACCTCCCTCCCTCACATGATGCTACCTTGTACTGCGCGTACCACCAGCAAACCGGTCATAGTACCGACAACTGTTTCCGTCTTCGTCATGAAGTACAGGATTTGATCGACAATGAGGTCATCCTCCCACCTACCTCAGCGAAATCCGTCACTGCTGAGTTGTTAGATTTCGAGGATACTGCAAGTATGTGATCAGAAGTTGGTCCACCTGCGGGCAGTGCTCAGTTTACTTCGAATATGGCGTATGGCACGCACTTTTGAGCATTCGCGAATGCCAGTTTTGCACTTTCTGACTTGGGTATTCAGCCAGTTTTGTTATCATGTATATAAGCAGTCTTTTTGTACTATGTCGGTCAGGTCTGTCTTGTTGTGTCGAGTCAGTCCTGTTGTACAGAAGTTCAGTGATTTCAGGGGTGTTACCTCGGATATCACTCTTTTGTTTGGTGTTTATCTTTTTGGCTTTCTCTTGAGTCTGTTTCTGCTATGGAGCCAGTTGCAACCCAGGAAATCTAAATGAAATAACTGCGGCTATCATGTTTCCGTGCTTATTGCGACTTTGAGCTAGTTGTGCCAGAAGATTCGAATGAAATGGCGGAGCATCTCATCTACTCTTCTGTACCTCGAAATCATTGCATTGACCTAAGTTTTTCAAAACTTTTTGAACACTGTGGTGAAAACGAAGAGGAAGGAATTCCTCGGGTTTTGCAAAATTTGATCTGTGGGGGCCGAATAGTTGGAAAAATTAGAAGGTGCGTACCATTGGAAGACTGATATTAATCAGTTGTATCCTACGAGGGTGGGAAGCCGAATATAATATATGTGTCGAATGAGTGTAAGTCCTTAGGGCCAAATAAAAGAAAGGACAATGATTAAAAAGTAGGCCCTGGCCCCGAGGATCAAAAGGAACGGGTATAAATACAGGAACAACGGGTATAGAAATGTATGTAAGAATCACTTCACTTAACTTAGTAGAGAAGCTGTCTTGAGTGTCTGAACTAACTTATCCGTTGGAGTGCTAATTCCTGCACCCCCGACCAGAGTGTTTGTATCTTTTCAGGTGACTAGCTGAGGATCACTAGCGTCTCCCAAGATTTGAAGAGTATTTCCAAACCACTTCTCCATAATTGGCGCCGTCTGTGGGAATACTCAGATACATCCATGGCAGACGTGACTGAAGATCCTCCGATAACCATTGACGAGACCGCACAGGGAGATGACCTCACTCCAGCAAATATGCTCAGAAAGGAAACCATCGCTGTAAGACGCGTCCTGAACTTCGACTCACCAACGACTTTAGCGCAAGAGACAATGCATGCGATCATGGAACAAGCAAAGCGGAATGAACAAAGGTTGGAGAACATGATTGCTGAAAATGAACGTCTCCGTCAAGATTTGGCCCCGAAGTAGCAAAATTGAGAGAAGCCATGCGCCAAGATCCTGAACGACCTCCGAGGGCCAGTGGACAACGACCTCGAGCCCGACCAAAGGATACCGATAGCGACTCCAACTCATCACCCACGGAGCTCAACAAGAAGGGACAATCCAAAACTTCCAGCTCCTCATAAAAGAGTCTACATACAAGGAACAAGCGCAGAAGGAGCAAGCACGATCCTTTTGTCCGATGGATTGCAAGGGCGGCCCTGCCTAAGAAGTTCAAAGCTCCGTCATTCACTCTTTACGATGGAAAATCAGACCCCATTGATCATATCCGTCATTACAAGCAGGCCATGACATTGCATGCAGATAACGAAGCCCTCATGTGCCGAATATTCCCCAGCAGCCTGGGGCCATTAGCTGTCAGGTGGTACTACAAGCTGGAGCCGGCTTCGATCAAAAGCTTTCAACAATTACAGAAATCCTTCACGGCCAGGTTCATCACCAACGAGGTACAGGCGAAACAGGCCGACTCTCTCTGGGCTATGCAGATTCAGTCGAGAGAAATGCTTAGAGCGTATTCGGCACTATTGGAAGTGCTTCAACCTCGTCGACGATGCTTGCAACGACCCCATGGCCATCACCGCCTTCAGAATGGGACTACGTCCCGACAGCGCTCTTTACAGTTCCCTGACCAAGAGACCCCCCAAAATAATGTGGGCGTTGATGAAGAAAGTTGAAGAGTATTGCAAACTGGAAGATGATGCCTTGAGAATAAAAGCCGGCCAAATGTCCAACAAAACGGCCCCCCCGGAAATTGCTCAACCAATAAGCTCCGTGCCACCTCCGAGCCCTGAGCCACGGCAACGCACTAAACGAGACAAAAGGCGGGACACTCGCCGACCAAGCGATCAATGCTCCCACGGGACGAATGACCAACTGCAAGTTGACAGCAGGCGTTCGAGGCTTGCTGACAAGAAGTACACAGAGTTGTCAGAACCGATTGCTACAATAATGACCAAAATCCAGCATCTTCCATTCTTCAAATGGCCGTCAAAGATGGTGAGGCCACCCGACACGCAAAGAAGGGATAGGTGGTGCGAGTATCACAAAGATCACGGCCATGAAACAGAGAGTTGTTACGCACTAAAGGATCACCTGGAAGAGCTGGTGCAAGATGGCCGACTGCAGCAGTACGTGAGAAAGGGAAAGCCAATCAAGGCACTAGCCTTGAGGCAGGACTCACCTCCACTTGGCGTGATCCATGTAATCTACAGCCTGCCTGTATCTCCAACCGTGCACACAATTCAATCGCATCCAATCCCCCAAAAGCAACGTATTCAGACCGAATGGCCCGGAGAAGCACCAACAATCACTTTCAATGACTACGTTCGTAGCGGCACAACGGCCTCCCACATCGATCCGTTGGTCATCAAATTACGCGTCAATCGGTTCACCATTGAACTCATTTTCATAGACACAGGGAGTACTTCAGAGGTTATGTATTACCAAGCCTTCATCAAACTCGGCTTCAACGAGTCAGATCTGTCCCCGGCGCCTCACCCACTGTTCGGCTTTAATACGAATCCTGAGTACCCCTTGGGGAAGATCATACTACCTGTTCGAGCGGCTTCCAGAATGGTCGAAGTAGAATTCCTCGTCGTAAAGCTCCCTTCGCCGTATAATGTCATCGTGGGGCGAACCTGGTTGCATATTATGAAGGCTGTTCCAAGCACTTATCATCAACTTGTGCGCTTCCCGACGGTCCATGGCATTGAAGAAATATGTGGCTCCCTACAATCGGCACAAGCCGAGATTTTACGAAAACCCTATCATTGACCCGACCTGTGGGCTTTGATACTTGTATATATATCACTTCTGCAATGCAAACCATTTTTTGTTCGTTGCTCAATTCATTTCTCAAACCCCATTGTAGCGCTCGTGTCAACGAGTCAAAGCCCCTTCGGTGCAAGGCCGATTAAGCCTCCAGATTCAGAGCGCCCATTGGTGCAAGACACCTTAGGGCCGATTAAGCCTCTGGATTCGGAGCGCCCTTCGTGGATATCACGATTGGCCACATTAAGTCTCCAGATTCGGAGCCCCTTCGGTGCAAGACACCTTAGGGCCGATTAAGTCTCCGGATTCGGAGCCCCTTCGGTGCAAGACACCTGAGGGCCGATTAAGCCTCTGGATTCGGAGCGCCCATTGGTACAAGACGCCTTAGGGCCAATTAAGCCTCCGGGTTCGGAGCGCCCTTCGTGGATATCACGATTGGCCACATTAAGTCTTTGGATTCGGAGCCCCTTCGGTGCAAGACACCTGAGGGCCGATTAAGCCTCCGGATTCGGAGCGCCCATTGGTGCAGGACACCTTAGGGCCGATTAAGCCTCCGGATTCTGAGCGCCCTTCGTGGATATCACGATTGGCCACATTAAGTCTCCGGATTTGGAGCCCCTTCGATGCAAGACACCTGAGGGCCGATTAAGCCTCCGGATTCGGAGCGCCCATTGGTGCAAGACACCTTAGGGCCGATAAAGCCTCCGAATTCGGAGCGCCCATTGGTGCAAGACAGCTTAGGGCCGATTAAGCCTCCAGATTCGGAGCGCCCATTGGTGCAAGACACCTTAGGGCCGATTAAGCCTCCGGATTTGGTGCGCCCTTCGCGGATATCACGATTGGCCACATTAAGTCTCCGGATTTGGAGCCCTTCAGTCCAAGACACCTGAGGGCCGATTAAGCCTCCGGATTTGGAGCGCCCATTGGTGCAAGACACCTTAGGGCCGATTAAGCCTCCAGATTCGGAGCGCCCTTCGTGGATATCACTATTGGCCACATTAAGTCTCCGGATACGGAGCCCCTTCGGTGCAAGACACCTGAGGGCCGATTAAGTCTCCGGATTCGGAGTGCCCATCGGTGCAAGACACCTGAGGGCCGATTAAGTCTCCAGATTCGGAGCGCCCTTCATAGATATCACGATCGGCCACATTAAGTCTTCGAATTTGGAGCGCCCATTGGTGCAAGACACCTGAGGGCCGATTAAGTCACCGGATTCGGAGCCCCTTCGGTACAATACACCTTAGGGCCGATTAAGTCTCCGGATTCAGAGCGCCCTTCGTGGATATCACGATTGGCCACATTAAGTCTCCGAATTCGGAGCGCCCATCGGTGCAAGACACTTGAGGGCCGATTAAGTCTTTGGATTCGGAGCCCCTTCGGTGCAAGACACCTTAGGGCCAATTAAGTCTCCGAATTCGGAGCGCCCTTCGTGGATATCACGATTGGCCACATTAAGTCTCCGAATTCGGAGCCCCCATCGGTGCAAGACACCTTAGGGCCGATTAAGCCTTCAAATTCAGAGTGCTCTTTGGCACGAACCAAAACAAAAAACACGCCAATATCCGAAATACGACGCGTAACTAAGCATATAAAAAATTCGGAATAAGACTCAAATGTTTGAAATAAAACTTTTTATTTGATCAAACAGCTGTTACATAAACGCAACCCACTTTCGAGCATTGCAATACCCATTTTCAACCTCAAAATCTAAAAAGAGGAAAAGACGCATTGGTAAAGCGGTAGCACCGGATCAACTCCCATCACCCAGTAGTCCTCCACTGTTTGCAGAGCCTTGAGCCAACTTTGCCCAAGCCCATGGCTTGCGCATCGCCAAACTTCCCCGGATACCATTGACAATGTCAAGGCAAAGATCCAGGGCAAGGAATGATAAACCCAACAGTCGTTGCCTTTCCTTTCGGGGTGATCTGCTTCGACGACTGGAAGATTCATGCCAACTTTTGGACATCCTACCTCCCATACGGATGGGTCCTCTGCCGTGCTCCATTGCAACACCAAGTCTGGCTGAACTCCCAGCCTCTCTAAACTAACATCCCCACTCCTTCTATTTTCAATACTGACAGCAATCTCGAGGCCCCAATCCCGAGGTGATTTCATTAACGATAAACTCCATGAGACAAATGTCGGTTGACATTCGCCACGGCGCAGTTATCCAAACGACTTTTTGAAGCACATGCACTGGCCAAAAATTAGGCCCCAAAATCTAAGCAAAATCTAATTAATTGTGAATCTGAGCCTCGAGCACAGTTGAATTTACCGCAACCACTCTACCCACTGGCTTTCAGCTTCCGCAGGTTACGATGGCCTCATTCAGGAATAAATGGCTATCACGTATGGGTCGACCTTGCCGATCAACGTTTATACATTCAAACACAAACGAAATGCATACATGCCGAATACGAACTGGAACAAAATATTTACAATAGAACGTTTTTTATCCAATAAAACAAACAATAAATTACATCGTTTTGAACGTGATCTGGGTTTCAGCCTTACAATAAATATACTTATACGACGTCACCCTCATCCTCACTCTTCTCGACTTCAAAAGCAGAAAATGGAAAATCTTTACTGTGGTAGAGTGGCGATGCCGAATCAATGCCCGACGCTCGAAGAGCTTCCGCGGCTTGAGATGCCTTGATCCAACTGTGCCTAAATCCACGATTTTCACATCGGCAAACTTCTTCGGCAAGTTTTTCCTTGGTCTTTTCGATTCCAACTTTTCAGCCTTCATCAAAACCTTTCTCATAGGCCCTTCCCTTCGCAGTCTCCATTGCGAACATACTTGCCATCTCACGATCGGCAAGCGCGGTACTGATAAGCCGACTGGTAACTCTTTCTTCCACGATTGGGTTTCCCTGCCCGGCGGGTTGTGCCTGAGCCACGTTGGTCTTCCTTAACTCGCGCTCAGCGGCCTCCGCGCGGGCCTCCAAACTTCGAATACGTTCCTCCTTCTTCTCTATTTCTCGGCGAGCAGCGCGGAACCGCATGCCGATTTCATAGGTAGTGTACAGCCCATTCACCGCCCCGTGAACGCCTTCGCGAAATACTTCGTAGTCCTGATGACCTACCATCGACCGCTGAACCTCAGGAGGAAAAATTTGTCGAGCAAACTCGACCGCTACATTTGGGTCTTGAACGATCAAGTCCGCCTCTATCATGGGTCTATTCCCCACAAATACCGCAAAGCTTAATGGGCACGAATTCGCCTCAGATCCCCTCTCGACTCGCGGTTGAGAAGATCTGCCTTGCGACTGCTTGTCCCGCCTGGACGACCTGCTTCGACGACGAGGAGACTGACGCCTCTCTCGATCCTTGGAACTCCTACTCCCTGTGCGCGGAGGGTCACCACCTCGATTCATGTCTCCACCCAGCTTAGCCAGCATCCTCGCTTCCCCTCTGTTGTTAAAGAAGAGTCTGTTCGACATTCACTCGATACCTTCAAAAGTTGGACTCAGTCATTTATTATGCTCATAAAAGTTGTACCTTTAATCATTTATCGTTTACAGAGGCAGCACCCTCGAGGGAATCTCATTAATTGTAAAAACCTCAATTGCCCGGCGCTAACTGGATCGACCCACTTGGGGTAAAGGCAGACAGATCTATCAAAACTCCTGAGTTCGTCTCATCCGGCACCCGAATAATCATGCACCGCCTGGGGCGACGGCAGATTAATCAATCTATTCGGATTGAGTGCCCCAGCCGGCCCATGAACCCGGCGCCTGCATAATCATGCATCACCTGGGGCAAGGGCAGATTAATCAGTCTATTTGGATTGAGTGCCCCAGCTAGCCCATGAATCCGGCGCCTGCATAATCATGCACCGCCTGGGGCAAGGGCATATTAATCAATCTATTCGGCATCCGAACTATTCAGCATACGAATGTTAAGATTGCCAACATATTCAATCATAGAAAGCTCAACAGAGTAATCATTCTATCTAAAGTAGTGAAAGGCAAAAATTGTACACCAACATAACATCACAAACTGTGCATTAGTAGTGAAACAACAAGATAAAACAAGATAATTTTCATTAATAAATTGAGTGCAGACAGTAGCCAATTTATACATGAAAACTACTCGGAACCAACAAAAGTCCTAAAAACAAAAACATACATTAAAAGGGAAAGCATTTCATAAAATCCGAATGACTCCCAGATCAATCCTCGGGGTCAGACTCAAGTGGCTCAACGTCCACCTGCTCATAAGGAATTGGCAAGGCCAATGTAACCCCAGCGGCATCAAGGGCCTTGAGCCACCCATGTTTGAAGCCCCGATTCTCAAACTTGGGGACTTCATCTACGTATTCTTTGAAGGCGGCGCCTTTTCCTGCTTCGAATGCGGCAAAAGCCTCAGATTCTGCCTTTTCCTTGGCCACCTTCAAATCTGCTAACTCAGTCTCTATCTTGTTAAGCGCCTCCTCGGCTAGCCTAAGCGATTCTTTGCTTGCACTCGCCCTATCTTCGGCATCAGAACAGAGCTGATCGGCAGCCCGAGCCCTTTCCACTTCGGCTACGGCTCGCACAGTCTCCATAGCGGCTCTCATCATCTCAAACTCGGCCCTACTCTTTTGATCGACCACTTCTGACTGCAAACGATCAATCCTCTCAAGGGCATCGTGTAGGCGGTGGCCCAAGTCGGCGATCTTGCCGACCGTCTGCAAAACGAGTTGGGATCGTTAGATGCCGTAGGCAACCAAAATCAAAACAAGTCAAAGTTCACCTACCAAAAGGGCCGACTGCGCAGATAGGGCTATGGCCACCAAATCCGGCACGGCATGAAAAGATGCCTTATCAGCTGGTAGGGAGACTGACGCCACCAGGCTCAAGGCTACCGCTGGGTCGGTAATGATGGATGCGTTAGAAGGAATCGACGTGTCTCTGATCTTTGGCTAAACAATAAAAGGAACAACCACGTCCGATTCTTCTAAGCGAGGCCTTTTGTCGGCAAGACTATCTTCTGGATCGGCCTCTCCCTCGGCGCTACACTTCTTGCCCCGCTCTTCCGGAATCAGCCGTTCGTCAATGATCGGTTGTTCAACCTCTTTCGCCATTTCAGCCGCAAAAATCTTAGCCGGCTCTTCAATAACGGGTTCGAAAGATTCAACCAAGGCAGGTCTAGAACGGGTGGCCTTGGCCATTTTCCGAGTGGCCATACGCTCGGTATTCTTCTTTCGAGCCATCTGCGTAAGGCTTTCCCCAGCCATACCTTCAAAAAAATCACTGGGTAGGTCCCCCAAACTTCCAAAAATATCTCAAGAAGAAAACTCCGCCCGACCCAAAGTGGACGGCGAGGTAGGCTGACTACGTCTGACTGCCTTAAACGCCGAGTTTAGGGCCTCGTCAACCTCTTTGGCCTCCTCGGCGAACTCTCTATGTGGTTCGGCGACTACTTCTACCACCGGCTCCACGTCCTGCCCCGAATCAGAAGCTTCGAGACCAACTTGCCTAAGGCTCTTGAAGCTAGGAAAGATAAGAGCCGCAAGCTGTTGATCGCCGAATGGAATTGGAATGTTGTCAGTGGCCAAAAAAGTAGTGTAAGTAGGCTCGTAACGAAGAAGTATGTGGGCCACTCTCCCTTGCTTCTGTAAGTTTGGGCGTCCGAAGTATCCGAGTGCAGTCGCAATCTGCGCAAGGACCGCGTCGTCAGTAGAAACTAGAATCTTCTTCAAATTACTGCCTGCAAAGACAAAGGGTTAGACACGGAGGGAAGACCAAGTGAAAGAAAAGTTCAGTAAACACTAGGAGACACATGGCAACCTGGTTCACCCCTTCATCTGGGAATAGGGTTTAGGCGACCCTCGCCTTCACCAAATTCCCTATTCCCTCGGATATTGACCATTACGTCATCCACACACTTACCAGAACTGGCAGGCATGGTTACCAAATGATGGTCAGTATCCTTGGCCCTAAGAAAGTACCGCCCAAGCCGACCCGAAGATTTGGCTAAAGCATAGCAGTACCGAATGCCCGGAATCCGAAGATCGATCCCGGGGCGCCGGATCAACTCTACGATCACCATTACGATTCGAAAAAAGTTCACGTTGGGCTGAGAAGGAATTAGACCCCAATAGCGGAGGACGGCCCTAAGGAATGGATGTAGGGGAAAACAGACCCCGCTCTCTGCAATGGATAGGAGAGGAAAGATGATCGAATTTCGATCCTCTCTCTCCATATCCAGAGTGTTGTCCGTCACTAGAGAAAGATGAACATCGTCGGGGATGGAAAAGGGTCGCCGGAATCCGGAGACACAACCCTCAGAAAGGAGGTCTTTCAAGTGTTTGGCCATTTTCACGAGGAATAAAGGGTTCGCCAAAATGAAAATAATAAACAGAAACTAGGATTGCAAAGAAAAGAGAAGAAGACTTACGAGGAGCAAGGGAGACGAGGGTAGACGGAGAAGAGTTGCATAAAATGCGAGTTAGAGAAGGGATATCCGCTGGCGGTCCAAGAGTCTCAAATACTCGACGAGCTGTGCATTCGAAAGGACTAAAATTTCAAGTTGCAATAAATGCGAGACGCACGATTGAGGGGGGAAAGCGTAATGATGAACGAAAAGGTGTGCGTATCCTGACATCTATATTGGGGTACGCGAAGCTGCCTGGCCTATTTTAACTTTTCCAATTCAAGACCAAACACGCCGATTAACTACCGTCAATGGGGAGTTCGGGGGGCAATTGTGGGGGCCAAATAGTTGGCAATTTGGAAGGTGCGTACCATTGGAAGACTGATATTAATCGGCTGTATCCTACGAGGGTGGGAAGCCGAATATAATATATGTGCCGAATGAGTGTAAGTCCTTAGGGCCGAGTAAAAGAAGGACAATGATTAAAAAGTAGGCCCTGGCCCCGAGGATCAAAAGGAACGGTTATAAATACAGGAACAACGGGTATAGAAATGTATGTAAGAATCACTTCACTTAACTTAGTAGAGAAGCTGTCTTGAGTGTCTGAACTGACTTATCCGTCGGAGTGCTAATTCCGGCACCCCCGACCGGAGTGTTTGTATTTTTCAGGTGACTAGTTGAGGATCACTAGCGTCTCCCAGAATCTGAAGAGTATTTCCAAACCACTTCTCCACATGATCAATTGAGAGAAAGAGAGGCGTGCTAATCCTTTAATGAATAAAATCATGTTTGTTAACGTGAGTACTGAGAAGGATCCTCGCTTAATCCAAATTGGTCCTACATTGTCTTCCGCTCGAGCGATTTGTCGCTTTCTTAAAAAAATTCAAAAAATGTTTTGCGCAATCCTGCGAAGACCTGTGTGGAATCGCTTTTGACATTGTGCAGCCTAGGATCGCTCTCAGCCTCAAGATTCAACCCGTTGCTCTCAAAACCTTGAACGTGCATTTAGAATGTTCAACGGCCAACCGCAATGCGAGGCTTGTATGGCCAGATCAGAAGCACCCCTCGAACAAGGGGCAAAAGACGTCAGAGAATGTACTCGAAGAGTCCACGACGAAGAACGGCAAGAATGCCAAATCCCAGAAGGGAGGAAAGAAGAAGGTGTCGCTGAAGGACAACTGACTTCCGATCCACAATACTAGGGGCAAATTTAGCCCCCCATTGGGTGGACTCCTGCATCGTCAGCGAATAGCGACCACTCTCCTAGATTCAAATGAGTTCAGGATCTCAAAACCATTTGGCATGGATCAAGCTACACTTTTACCCTTGAGAGGCTCGCTGGGCCAAAAACCCGGAAGGGCAACCCTGGCAAAAGTTAGAGCAAGAAAAAGAAGAAAAAGAATAAAAAGAACAAAAAAAAGAAAAATGCAAAGAATGAAAAAACAAAAAATAGAAAAATGCAAAAAAAAAAAAAAAGGAAGAAAAAAGATGAAGAAGAAATAAAAAAAAGAAATGAAAAAAAAAAGAGAGAAAAATGAAGCTCGCAAGGTTGAAAACCCGGAAGGGCGACCTTGGCAAAAGTTAGAGCGTAGAAGGTGAGGGTTAATACACGAGTGTACCTTAATCGGAACTATGTAAGGCTTGATTCCCATGTTTGGGATACGTAGGCAACTTCATCCTGAAGTCCAGCCACCAACACTTTCAAAGTGACTGTGTCCATATATTGGTTCTGACCATCTTCATCTTCTCTGTATCCGAGAATTCGGTTGCGATAATCACTAATGAGAACTGTTCACAGTATGCTACGGTGTTATCCAGACAAGGGGCAACTTTCCATTGCCATGAGTCGCCATTCAAACAAGGGGCAACTTTCCGTTGCCATGCAGCTTCCTTCAAGCAAGGGGCAATTTTCCTTCGGATCCAAGGTTGTGCATCTCGAAACTAGGTCCCGTGTTCGTTGAGCACTGGCTGTTGGCCAAAACGGTTTTTGAGAATTTTTAATGAGATTGACTAATTTCTCGAAAATTATTTCATTTTTCAAAACTAGACCATTTTCTTGGACCGAAAAAAGGAAAATTTTCAGTGCTCATAGCCTAACTTGCATGATTTCAAATCAAAAATGGAACAAACGTGCTAATCTAACTCTCATTTTGGCCAGAATTATTTTAGTAGAAAACCAAAAAAAAAGTGGTCAAAATGATGAACTAGGGCACAGTTGAGTCAGGCTTCCTGTCTTTCTCCCATCACCAGCATACTTGCCAGAAGAGGGCATGACTGGAGCTGTTTGTAAAGGGCTAAAAGCTCTCTCACCCTCCGAGCAACGAGGTATCAAACCAAGTGTGAAGCACGAATTGGAATGGGTCAAGATACTCCACTCCCTCATCTGGGGCATCGGCTAGACGCCACCGAAAGAAATAGCTGCGAGCTAACAGCGTTGGGCATGAACCCACAACTTCTCATTTATCCATCAACCACCCAAGGAACAAATTGAAAAATGAGAGATTGAAGAATAGAGAGATGTACGCTGAGAGAAAAAGTGAGAAAAGGGCTTTTTCAGAAAAACAGAGCCTGAGGGATGAGTGATGTGAGAATCACAAATAAGAAAGGGTGGGAAATAATACCTGGAGAAACTGGCTCCTCGCGAACTGAGAGGTCTCTTGTCTTTGTAACACGTCTGTGTGTCGTGTCTTTTGTTTTGTTTACCTTAACTTTTGTTTTGAGTCGTTTCAAGTGTTACTCGATGTGTTTAGGTCGTGTACCTTTTGTTGAGTCGTAGTATACAGTGTTCAGTTGTAGACTCAATACCCAGTTGAGAACCCTTTTCTCATTTTCAAAAAAATCATTTTGTGCTCAGAGTGCTGTGCCATTCTCTACATTTGTGCAAAGCAAGACTAGTTCTTTCAACGACCGTAGGGTTTGACCCAGGTCATGTCAGAATGGTAAAACCTGGAACTATCTGAAGCTTTTTTTTTGGGGGGGGTTCCGGGCTGCAAAAGCAAAAGAAGAAAGGGAAAATTTGGAGCATCTGAGTGTGTTTCAATTTCTACCAATTCCACCTTTGTATTCCATGTTTTCAGATTGGACTGTTTGTTCAGGATTCGCCGTGTGCAGAATGAACCAAGCGCTGTGCTATGGGCTGTATGTTCATAGTGAGCAGTGTGTTGTATAAAGTTGTTTTGTCATTGGCCGGTTCATTATCTGGTTATTACGATGCAAGTGTTCCAATTTTCAAACAAAAGATCAATCTCACTTACATTGTTATGTAATGTGATACAATGCGATGCGATGTGATGTACAAATGTAACACTTTCTTTTTCAAACAAAAAGCTTGTTTCATTTCATCATCTTTTCAAGTACATAGCTTTGAAGAAAATAAAACCTGCCTGCGGCAGTACAGTGTGCTCAAGCTATCAGCAAAAAGAAAAGTAAAACAAAAAGAAGAAAAGGCAATGAAAGTCTGAATCAGCAGCAGTCATGACAGGCCTGAGAATTTGTCCTCGTTCTCTTCCTGGACGAAGGTCCAGCAGCATCATCATTGGCTTCACCATCTGAACCCAAGCTCGAGTCATCTCCGGTCTCCTCCTCAGACGACTCCACATTTGCCTCTGTCTCGGACTCATGATCATCGGGAACCGGTGCTCGAGAGCTACTCCCAACATGAGTGCGCCCCGCTTTGGTGCGGGGATATACTGTGCCACCTCTCCCTGCTCCTCGGGCAGGTGCAGACAATCCAGCTGGAGCACCTCCTGCAGTCGGAATCTCGAATGGGGCCTGAAAAGGACAAATGGCAAACGCATCAGTACGCTACGCAAAGCAGATTATGAATACTGTGAGCAGTGTATGAATACAGAATGCAGTGTACGAGTACAGTGTATGAAAGCCGTGAGCAGTATATCAGTGAAGAATGTAGTGTATGGGTACAAAGTATGAATGCTGTGAGCAGTGTATGAATACAGAATACAGTGCAGTGTATGAATGCTGTCAGCAATGCTGTGAACAATCTGCGGATTATAGTGTGTCAAATGCCGTAAGGGCCATGTATCAAGTGTTGTGTTGGCGGTGCGAAGCATCAGATTATGTGAAACAGTTTATCTAGGGTTTGAGACTGTGGTCAAAAAGGAACTTACCGGAATGCCGTAGATGGTCAGTAGATCGAGGCTCCGCTGAAGCATCCCCATCACGGAGGCGGTCAACTCTAGGGACTGGCGAGTATACTCGGAGGAAGCCTGCAAAAGTGTTAGAAGTATCAGTATTTTGCGAAATATCAAATAGAAATGAAACGAAATGACTGTGCAGAATGCAAAATGCAGAAGTACATACCAGGGGCAAGCCATGGAATCCGACTAACTCATGATCAGCCGGAGGAGGAGCGATGGGGATCTGGTAAGTCTGTCCACCTTGCCCTCGGTATGTCATCATAGTAGGCAGCTCGGGCCACCTAACCCCCCGCCCTCTCTGGGACCCAGCTCCCTGCTCTCTCCGAGACCTCTGGGACCCACTCCCACCTCGGGCCTGAGGTGCCCGTGACGCTCCTGCCCTCGCTGCTGGTGCCGCTGTCTCTCCCCCTCAACTCGGCCAGCACCTGTCAGTGGCCGCATGATGTAAGTCTGGACGAACTCTGTGTAGTCGCCCTCGTCTATAAACTGCTCATTACTCCGACCAACCGTGTGGCTGGTCAGCTCCGCCAAGGTGTACCTCGCGTGGGTAGGAGGAGGTGCTGGAACCCGCTGCTCGGGCACGCCCAAGGTCTGCTACATGAAGCGCTCTCCAAAGTACCAAGCCCGGCAGACCGGGCCCTCTAACAGAATCCTAGATCAGGCGATCTCCTGAGCGCCCTCATACCGCTCCCGAACCGCGATAGGCAATGAGGCCCATGGCTACCAGGTGATCTGCAAATGAAGTACAGTTTGGTATCTACTGTTGTTGAAAATGCAATGCAAAGCAAAAGTTAAATGAACTGCACGTTCTAAAATACCTCTGCGGCGGTGATGGTGTCGAAGTAGCGACGAAAGAGCATGAAAGAATCCCGAGGCCTCCGCTCGCACCTCACGTCGAAGCGATGGGAAAATGGGATCATAGGGGGCATCTCCTCCTCTGGTACTGGGGCAAGCCTAGGAAAGTAGGCATACACCCACAACTGTATAGCGTGACACAACAGATATGAGTAGTATACAGATACGAGCGGTATACAGATAAAATAGTATACAGATAAAGCAGAAAACAATGTATTGTGCAGTGTGTGCAGTATACAGCCGGTATAAAGCAGATTGCGTGTGTGCAATGTATGTGGTGTACAGATAATGTAAAGCAAAAATGTAAAACAGGGAAGAAGATGTACCTCCCAAGCTCGCCAGTAGCCTCCGAGCAACTGTCCACTGAGGCGGGAGGATGAGCTCATATAGCCGTAGAGAGTGGCCAGGCTGGCACCACCCCAGTCATAGCAGTGGATCTGTGTCACATCCACCAGTGCGCTCAGCAAGTAGAGGGCGACGGTGTTCGCCCGGTCGGCAAACAGAGTGGTCCCCAGCAAGAACATGATGAAACCCCGGGCGTACTGCTCCTCCTCCTCCTGGGTAGTACACACTTGGATCCGGAAATGAGCCTCAAACCAAGAGTATTGCACAAACCCTGCTCGAGCGAGGGGTGGCTGAGTGCCGAGCAAATAAATCTGAGTGGCGTCCCACTCGTCCATGTCAGTATCAAAGGGGATCAGATCACCCCCTACCCCAATGCCAGTGAGCATCGAGAAGTCGAAGGGAGTCATCGTCATCTCCCTGGTGGCAAAAAGGTGGAAGGAGTCGGTGGTGTCCCACAACCTCTCCACCAGAGTGGCAAGAAGGGGCCTGCCCGCAGTGAGGTGCGAGAGTCCCATGCAGAAGGTCCAAAAACCGGCCTGATCAACGATCTGACGAACTGCATCAGGTAGCTGCATGTACCACCCCCGGGCCTCGACGTTCCCATACCCTCGGAAGGCATAGGAATCACCCTGTGATTTAAAGCAGGTAGTCGTGAAGCAATATCAGATATACAATGTTTTTTAAAGCATACATAATGCATACAAGACAACGTGTGTGCACATGTTCAAATTCAAATAGGCATCGGGTGCCGATGTGCTTGCAGAGAGCTACAGCATATGATGTGTCGGTGTGTTCAAGTGGTTCAGTGGAAAGACAGTGTGTGTGCACGTGTTCAGATTCAAGCAGGTATCGTGTGCGGGTGTGCTCGCAGTGAACTACAGCATCTGATGTATCGGTGTGTTTAAGTGGTTCAGTGAGAAGACGGCGTGTGTGTATGTGTTCAAAGATCAAACAGATATCGAGTGTAGGTGTGTTCACAGTGGACCACAGCATACGATATACCAGTGTATCTAAGTTAAGCAATTAAAGAACAGTATTGACTAGCATAGTTATATGTTCTACATTGCAGAAAATGAAACGGTGAAGAGTGTACCTCAGAAGCGCCGTATGACAGATGTGACTCTGGCTTGCACAGTAGAAGCTCTAGTGGCACGCCTCGCGCATAGCTCCGGAAGTGGCGGAGGCTGTCAGGAGGGAGCACATGCACCACCGGCCTGTAGGTCGCCGGATCGAACGGTCAGACGCGGAGAGGGAGGAGCTCGACCTAGGGGTCCACGTCCATCTCCGAGGAAGCCCCGCCCTGTGGAAGATCGTCTGCCATGTCAAGTAGGGTGCGAAAATGGCCGGAAATGTGAAAATCGAGTGAGAATGTGAAAAGTCAACTGAAAGTCAACCCCGAGAGGGTGAAAAATGGCCGGAAAGGTCAGAGTGCGGAAAAGGCACAAGAATCAAGGTAAACTCGAGGGAAACAAACCTCGAGTGGTGGAAATCGAGAAAAAGACACTGAATTTGAGATTTGTTTGGTTCAAAATGTTCGAAACGCGAAGGAGTTCGCGAATCGAATGATGAAATGGGCCCGAAAACCAAGGAAAGACGGGGATCGGAAGGAGGAAAATGACCTAGAGAGATGGGGGAAGGTTTTTCGAGCAAGTGGCAAGTGAGAAAATAGGGTTTAAGCCCTATATTTAAAGACCCGTGGCCAAAAGGACAAAACTGCCCCGAACAGGCATTTTTGGCCGGTCGGCCACATTGTTGGCCGGTCGGCCAAATAGATGGCCGGTGGCCTTATTTTGTGGCCGGTGGATGGCCAGTGGTTTCCCCCGATGGCCGGTGAATCTCCTACACCCTTGTTTCGGTCAGAAATGTGGTTTGGGGCTCTCTTTGCTCAAGACAGTGCAAGAAACTGCATTTTTGAAGCTTAACCGGTCTGTGTGCCGTGTCTTCTGTGCATAGCACTCAAATACATGCAAGGTGTATTCTTTTCATATCCTTTTGTATCTTGCGAAGCCCGGAAACTGCTTTAAATACGTTGCATTGTTATGCATATCTCATATGCGTTGCAGCGCGCATCATACTCGCATTGTCATGCACATATGTTATGCGTTGTCACGCACGCCACACTTGCATTGTTTTGCATCTTCTTTAGGTCGCATTGCCATGCGCACCTCACATGCATTCACATGCATGACCCTTGCCACACGTTGTCACGCATACCTCACATGCATTGTCATGCATCTCCTCTTCCCTCGCATTGTCATGCGCAGTTCATTTGCATTGTCATGCACTTTAGAAGACGCGCGTCCTCGCGCATTTCTTTATTCGCAATATCATGCATTTCAAACCAAAAAAAAAACAACAAAAAAAGAAACATGCATTATCATCCACATTTCATTCGCATTATCATGCATTTCAAACAAAAAAAAAACAACAAAAAAAACAAACATGCATTATCATCCACATTTCATTCGCATTATCATGCATTTCAAACAAAAACAAAAAAAAACAAACATGCAATATCATCCACATTTCATTCGCATTATCATGCATTTCAAACCCAAAAAAAAAAAAAAAACAAAACAAAACAAACATGCATTATCATACGTGTTTCATTTGCATTGTCATGCATCTCTCTACTGTATCATTAAATATTGCATTGTACATAGCATTCACTATAAATATTAGCATTGTATAGATTGCATTGTACATAAGTTTACATGGATTTATTGTATATAATGCATTGTACATAGTTTCCATTGCATATTGTATATATCACATTGTAGCTTGCATGCATTTGCTGCATCATCCATCTATGGCTTGCGCCTTTCCAAGTTGAGCTTGGTCTGGTATGTGCTCATACTTTTCACGTTGAAGCACGGTTATGATATTATGTGTACGCACCTAGTGTTGTGGGTGACGACACCGTTTCCATGTTAAACGTGGTTTGCATGTGTCCATGCCTTTTCTAGGCAAGATACGGTTTGGCCGCGTGCCTTATCCACTGCATTCATTGCATTGTAGTGTAGTTTGTTGCATACATCATTTAGGATCATCGTCTTTCCTGAGCAGAGCATGCCTCACTTATATCATCCCACCCAATTACTTGTATCTTGTGTTCTGTCTACACACATATAGTTCTGCATGTGTACGCGCCTATTCCACTGATGGGATTGTGGTTTGAGGGTGTCGGCACCTTTTCTATGGTAGAAGGATTTTGCATCTCCATCATCTTTATGATATTTGTGTGGTTTTTGTACTGCTTATGGTTTGATCATCTCAAATGCATTGCATATCATTTGCATTTTTTATACATAGTTTTGTAAATATTGTATTATCATGCATCCATTCCGCATTGTTATACGCCACGCATAGGTTGCATTGCCATGCACCCCTTCACTCGCGTTGTCACGCAGTTTTAGATTGCATTGTTATGCATGTTGCTAATGATTTTGTACCTGTTAAGTTTCTTTCTTTTACAGTCACGATATTTTATGTACGGTTCATTTGAAGCTGGCGCGACCAGACGAGCCGGACATGTATTGTATTCTCCATGTCAGACGTAGCGAGAATTACATAATTCTCTTACATCCTTTCTGCATTGTAATGTAGTTGGATTTGTGTTTGATTGCTTAAAACTGTTGCATGATTTGCTTCGTTACAGCTTTCTTAGCATGATCATAAGTTATGCTCGGCTTTGTGCATTGTTTTGCATTTTGCCCCTGCCTTCAGGCGCATATCTTTGTCTGTGGCTTGTATGCTTTGTCTAAGTCTTCGGCCTTGTCAAAAATGGGTCGTCTCTGGGCTTTGACACTCACTCCCGTCATTGTTATGACTTTCGAGTTCTGTCAAAGAGGGGCAACTGTAGACACCCCATTTTTGACCGTCCTCAAGGCTTGGACACCACCATTTCAACACTCGGTGATCATCCATGTTCGTGTTCGTCCTGAGTTCTCAGGGGTCTCGGCCACGCGCCTTGCCTCAAGACCTCTCGACTCGACTGTTCTGTGCTTGGTTTTGCACCAATCACTTGTTGTTTTGCTTCTGAGGGTAGAGGAAGGCTTGTTAACCATCCCCACACCTCACCGGCCATGGCTTGAGGCCACCGACCCTGTTTTGTTGCTACCGGCCATTGATGATGGCCAGTCGGTACTCTTGGTGGTCGGCCGGCCACCTTTGTTGGTGAAATGGCCATTTTTGTTGGTCGACCACTGTTTATCTGCTTTTGGCAGATATTTTGTGCCAGCTGGCACAGCTGGCACCCAATTTGTAACCCCTCCGTACACGTGTATGGAGGGATTCCCCTCTTGCTTAGCTTGTTTTGTAAGCTTTGCAAGATTGGAATTCCTATAAAGGGAGGGCTTCTCCTCCCTCCTCAAGGGTTCCAAGAAAATTCTAGGGCTCTGAGATTAGGGTTAGGGTTTGTGTATCTATCCATCTCCATATCTCCCTCTCCTTTTGAGTTGTGTGTGTATAAGTGTGTGTTTGTTCTTACTTTTGTGCACAAACACCTACCATTACACTATACCTTGGTTACTGAGGTGCCAAAGGGGTGTTCTTGAAGTTTTTGAGCTAGTTTTGACCTAAAGAAGGGGCTGGAATAGTCTTTGTGAAGAAGGTCTTCAAGGGTAAGAACTTTACCCCATTATTCCCCATTTTTGCTTAGGCTTTTAGCCATCCTTGCATCTGTTTTTAAGCTTAGTCTATAACTAATAAAAGTTCTGATTTTGAATGCTTAAAATAGTTGTTTCAGGTTGTTTTGGTGTTTGGGGTTGTTTGACCCCTCTTAGGCCTTGTTTAGCCACATTTTTGTGCATTTTTGGTGAGCTCCGGGACCACCTTGTCTTGGCCTTCCCACCACTGAAATCCAGAGAGATTTCAATGGTGGGGATGGAGTTTTAAGGTCCTAAGAAGGAGAGGGCTATCCCCTCTCCTTATTGTCTTCAATACTTGCCATTTTAGCCTCATGTGTGAGCACCTTGATTAAGTCCATGTTGGCCATGTATTAGATGGTATTTGTGGTTATTTTTCCATGTTATAGCACTGTTTTAAGTTGGTTTAGACACACCATGCATGCTTTGCATACTTGTCTTGTAATGCCATGAAATTGCCTTAATATGCTTTGCGCTTTGAGCCTTGTTTTTAGCATGATTTTGGCTTAGCTTTGTGAAGCTTTTATGCATGTTTTGATATGCTTGAGGTTTGATTTTGGTTGTTTGGGCCATCCATGATTTGCTTTGTATAGCTGCCATGCAACCTAGCCTGTAGGCTTTTAGTATTGGATCCTCTAGCATGCTCTACTTGCATCACTTCAGTGGTTTGGCACCATTAGTTATGCCATTTCAGTCCTTGTGGCATGCTTGTATGCTTGCATTTGATGCTCCTTTAATGCTTTAAAAGGTTGATGTCCTATGCTCCATGTTTGGACCATCGTGTATGCTTCCATATGTAGGCCATTTAGATGCCATCTAAGTGTGTTTTGGGCTTTGTCTCGACCTACATTGGGACTATTTTGAGTCCCCTCGACCTTTTGGGACTCGCCTTGCATGGTCTTGATTTGATCCCTTAGGTTAGCCTTAGGCCTTAGGCTTGCTTGCATGTTTTGTTTGTTTGGTTTGGCGCCATTCTAACATGATTTCAGAGCTTACAATGTATGCCATTTGTCCATGTTTGTTCCTTTTAAGTGTTCTTAAAAGTTGATTCTTTGTGCTTAAGTTTTGAACCATGTTTGCATGCATGTTTGTATGTAAATTTGCCTTCATTTCCATAGCATTTTGGCTACTTATTTAGACATGGCTGAGGCTTGTCCATATTAGTCTAAGTCCATCTTTTGCATGTTGCTCAAATGTTGTTACATTGCTTCATGTTTACATGCTTTGGTTGCATCATGTTTTGCATGCTCACTTGTGTGAATATTGTCACATGCTTGCATGTTTGCATGCGTGTTTGCATTTTCATGTTGCATACTTAGCTCACATGCTTAGGTTGCATTTGGCATGCATGCCTTGCCTCTTGAATTGATTATGATAGAGGTTGGGCCCATTGTCTGTTTATGTGCATTACATTTGACATCAAGATGCACAACTTGACTTCTTAGGCCATCATGCATCGAAATGTGTGATTGGTGGCCCGAAGGTCAAGTACCATACTCCCCTGAGTCTAAAACATGATAGGGAGGATGGTTGTGCAAACATTTGCTTTGAAATGCATTGCCATGTCTTGTCTGCCCTCTGCTGCTGCCAAACAGGATTCTGCAGGCATAGATGGCCGATCGACTACATTGAGTGCCGGCCGACCACAAATCTCTGGCCGAGAGCCACATAGATGGTCGATAACCAATTTATCATGGCTGGTGGTATTTCCTCTTGGCCGGTGGTCTCCCACAACCTTCATGGAGTATTTCAGAAGCAACTTTGGAACTTGTGCAGTCTCTAGAGGCATAAAACAGTGCAAACAGAGTCAGCTTGTGCATGGTGGTGGATTTTCGAGCGGAGCCAGGCACGCATGCATTGGATCCTCTTCCCGAGGCTATTTTACCGCTTTGTTAGCTTAGTTAATTTGCTTAACTAGTTAAGTGGTCTGTAACTATTTAATTGGCTCATTAGTTAGTTAAATTTGTATTATTCTTTCGGACCCTCCGAGTGAGGGCAATTGTGTAATAAGTGTGCGTGTGTGTGATGTATGTCTTCCAACCCCACGTCTTTCTCCCTTTTATTTACCAGGTTATGATGGTTAGTTTAGGGCATATTTCAATTAGCATCCTCATGCTATGCATGTTTGCATCATTCATATGTCTTCCATGCACCGGGCTCAGCGCATCATACTAACTGCGTTGTATTTCAATTCCAAGTTGAATACGTATTAGTTGTAGCATCTCACATGCCATCTTAGAATAGCCGAGCCTATCTTAGTTGCATTTTGCATGTGTTGCATTAGCCATCTTAACATGAACTAAGATCATGCATTGATTACTAACTAGTTTTTGTTTTGGCTTGGAGTACTAGGTGAGTATTTATGCTTTAGCATCTTGCATGAGTGTGAATGTTAACATGAAAGCATGCTTGCCATGAGGCTAACTGATTAGTTGATTTACTACCTGGATGCCTGTGGGTGAAGGTTGGATTGCTTGAGTTGGAACAACTCGTTGAAATCCGTGTTTTAGCCTACTTGCGAGTAGCAAATTTCAAACTGTCTTTCAAACGAGCGGATATGCAATGCTTTGTTCCAAATTAGGCGATCTAGTCTATACTTTTGTATTGTGCGCATCACATAGTAAGACTAGCTAATTAACCGGAATAAGAATGCATAATGTTTTCAAAATTAGATATCATGGTTAGTAGAGGACGATCTTTGATCGGGCGAGCGGGGGTGCTTATAGCTGACCTTCACCCAAGTTCCCGAGCCGAGGTAACTTTCGTGATGACGGACACGTGGCCTTAGGCAATGAGTCAGGGTTTCCTAAATTCCCCCATAAACAATATTCAGGTGGCGACTCTGTATCTGGAAAAGCAGTCCATGTTTGGCACTTCTTTCTAAAAATCTGTTTTCCAAAACGATTTGCCGGATTTGGACTCTTTGGTGATTTATCAGTCTTGCATTGCGCTTTGCAAGATCAGATTAAGAACCGTGACATTGAGTCATGAACTGTAGTCAGCCCAAATGAACAGAACAGGATTCCCTCCCGGGACGTTCGGGGATGTCTACAATCATACACTTGATTACTAACATGTTCTTTGTTTCGGCTCGGAGTACACTGTGAGTGTTTATGCTTTAGCATCTTGCATGTATGTGAGTGTTAACATGACAGCATGCTTGCCATGAGGCTAATTGCTTATGTGATATAACTGCCTGAATGCCTATGGGTTAAGGTTGGATTGCTTGAATTTGAACAATTCATTGAAATCCGCATTTTAGCCTACTTGCGGGTAGTAAAATTCAAAACCATTTCCAAAACAAATGGATATGCGATGCTTTGTTCCAAATTGAGCGATCTAGTCTATACCTATTTTGCTGTGCGCATAACATAGTAAAGACTAGCTAATTAACCAGAATAAGAACGCATGTGTTTTCAAAAACAAGATATCATGTTTAGTAATGGCCGATCTTTGATCGGACGAGCGGAGGGGCTCATAGCTGACCTTCCCCAATCGTACCCAAGTTCCCGAGCCGAGGCAACTTTGGTGATGACGGGCACGTGGCCTTAGGCAACGAGTCAGGGTTTCCTAAATTCCCCCAAAATAAAATATTTAGGTGGCGACTTTGTATCTGGCAAAACAGTCCATGTTTGGCACTTCTTTCTTAAAAATTAGTTTTCTAAAACGATTTGCCGGACTTGGACTCTTTGGTGATTTATCAATCTTGCATTGCACTTTGCGAGATCCGATTAAGAACCGTGACATTTGAGTCCGAATTGTAGTGAGCCCCAATGAACAAAACGGGATTCCCTCTTGGGACGTTCGGGGACGTCTACAGTTTCTGGCGACTCTGCTGGGGAGTTTGAGAACTTGACTCGAACTCATGATATCTTGTTTTGACTACACTTATGTGTTTCTTTGCATCACATTTGCATTGGTGCACCTAGGACACTGTGTTTGCCATATGCTATTCCTAAACGGTCTGCCGGAGGCTCGCTTTGAGAACCATGCCATAAGGCTGACCGATTACGGGCTCTGCCACGATGGGAACACAATCCCCGGTTGTTACCGGGGCACCCTTTTGACCATTCGACCTAGTGAATATTCAGAATCCGTAGTGGCCATTCCAAACTAGGACAGGTTGCTCACCTGATTATAGGTTGTTTGAAACCGCTGCCTGCGTAGTGAAACCCTAGCTCCTGACAAAATAGGACAGGGAAACCCTACCCCAACATAGGGGTGTTTTTGGCTCTCATTTGCTTGTTATGTGCTTTTAGAGTTGTGCCTCTACAGGAATGCATATATCAGTTTGCAAGTTTGGGTAGCAGGCCTGCGGGCATCAGTATCAGTGTTTTGAGAATCAGTTATATCTGTGGGTATCAGATTCAGTTTTTGAGCAGTGATTTTGGGGAACAGTGATCAGTAGTAGAGTACAGTTATTCAGCTATGCCTATGTCAATTCTGATGAAATTGGGCTGAAAAGCTGCCTGTTTTGTCTTTCAAGGTTCAGAGACTTAGTTCAGAATAGCCAGTATTCTCCTTTGATGAGGCAAGACCAGTCAAGGCTTACCGGTTCATTTGATCCGTCAGTCACCGGTTACATCATCTCCGTTCAGTCCAGCAGACTTATATTGACACAAAATTCAGAGGAAATTGTGGTTATGGCAGCCGCATTGGACCAAGGAATCATCTTGCAGGATGAGACCAATGTTGAAATACCACATCCGCCTAGGTCGCCTGTTGCGCACTCGATCTGGACGCCCCAGTTGTTTCAAACTCGTGAGCCCACCACATTTGAGTTGATGAGAATGATTGGCGACCTCCAGAGGTCTGTGGCTAATCTCGCCTATGGAATGTCGGCTTCGCCACCAACCATATCGTATGACGGGAACTTTGTGCCGCAGGAGCCCCCGCTACTGGGGCAAATTGTAATCGAGCTCAGCCAACCTGAAGTTGTCTCAAGCTCCGGCAATGATATGTCGGTGACAACGGGGCTTCGTACTGAAGCAGCAACCCAAACCACCCACCAGGCTGAGGCTAGTGGAAAGAACAAGATGAAAGTGGACGTAGATCCCTATGCACAACTCCAACAAGCTGTTGAGGCTCTGAAAGCAGGGGGGTTGAATAAGCAACAAGTACTCGCAGTCGTGGCTAAGTCTGCAGATGATATTTTCCCCGCTTGGACTGAGAGCAGTTCAAGCCAAAGGGAAAATCGGGATAGGGACCGTCGTACCAGAATAGTTCCTTTGAATCCTAACCCCACACCTGGAAAAGATCAGAGAGCCAAGGCAGCACCTGCTGATCCTTTTACAAGTGCGTCCAGCAAAGGCCCGCAGACTTCGAAGTATCTGCCTCGAGGGCGCAGGGTCTTTCATGCCCTCTACATGCCTTTGTCCAAGGCTCTTCGAATCCTCACTGAGAAGGGTCATCTCAAACCCCTTGAGCCTCGACCTCTCCCGAGCAATCTCCCTCTCTCACATGATGCTACCCAGTACTGTGCATACCATCAACAGGCTGGTCACACCACCGATAATTACTTTCGTCTTCGCCACGAAGTGCAAGATTTGATCAACAATGAGGTCAACCTCCTGCCTAGCTCAGCAAAGTCTGTCACCACTGGGTTGTTGGACTTCGAGGATAATACAAGTATGTGATCAGGGGTTGGTCCACCTGCGAGCGGCGCTCGGTTTATTTCAGATATGGCGTTTGGCACACACTATTTTGAGCATTTGCGAATGCTATTTTTTGTACTTTCTGACTTGGGTGTTGAGTCAGTTCTGTGGTTTTTGTTTCAAGTCTGTCTCATTGTTTTGAGTCAGTCTTTTTGATTAAGGGTTTGTCTTGTTGTATCGAGTCAGTCCTGTTGTACAGGAGTCGAGTGATTCCAGGGATGTTACCTCGGATGTCACTATTTTGTTTTGTGCTTGTCTTTTTGCCTTCTTTTGGGTCTGTTTCTGCCACGGAGCTAGTTACACCAGAAGATCTGAATAAAACAGTTACGGCTTTCTTGTTTTTATGCTTATTGCTACGTTGAGCCTGCTGTGCCAGCAAGTTTTAGAATGAAACGACAGTCCATTTCACCTGCTCTTCTGTTCCTCGAAATCATTGCATTAACCTAAGTTTTTTAAAAAACCTTTTGAACATTGTGTTGAAAACGAAGAGGAAGGAATTCCTCGAGATTTGCAAAAATTTGATCAATTGAGAGAGAGAAAGGCATGCTAAGCCCTTAATGAATGAAATCATGTTTGTTAATGTGAGTACTGAGAAGGACCCTGGCTTGATCTTGATTGGTTCTACACTGTCTTCAGCGCGAGCAATTTGTCGTTTTCTTAAAAAAAAAAAAAAATTCAAAAAAATGTTTTGCGCGGTCCTCCGAAGACCTGTGTGGAATCGCTCTTGAGATTGTGCAGCTTAGCATTGCTCTTAGCCCCGACACTCGACCCCTCACTTTCAAACCTTGAACTTGAATTCAGAATGTTCAACGGTCAACTACAATGTAAGGCTTGTGTGGCCAGACCAGAAGCAGCCCTTGAACTAGGGGCAAAAATGTCAGATGCGCTTGAAGAGTCAAAGATGAGTCTTTTCTGCAAACCAGGGAAGACTGGAAAGAATGCCAAATCCCAGAAGGGAAGAAAGAAGAAAGTCTTGCTGAAGGACAACCAAGTTCCTATCCATAACACTAGGGGAAAATTCATCCCCCCATTGGATGGACTCCTGCATCGTCAGTGAACATTAGCCATTCTCCTGGATTCAGATGACTTCAGGATCTCAAAACCATTTGACATGGACAAAGCTACACTTTTACCCTTGAGAGGCTCGCTGGGCCAAAAACTAGGAAGGGCGACCCAGGCAAAAGTTAGAGCAAGAAAAAGAAGAAAAGGAACAAAAAAAAAATGCAAAAAATGAAAAAAAGAAAAAGAAGAAAAAGTAGAAAAGAAATGAAAAAAATTGAAAAGAAAAGAAGAACAAAGCTCGCAAGGTTGAAAACCTAGAAAGGGCGGCCTTGGCAAAAGTTAGAGCGCAAAAGGTGAGGGTTAATACATGAGTGAACCTGAACCGGAACTACGTAAGGCTTGATTCCCATGTTTGGGATACGTAGGCAACTTCATTCTGAAGTCCAGCCACAAACACTTCCAAATTGATTGTGCCTATGTAATGGTTTTGATCCTCTTTGCCTTCTCTATATCCGAAAGAGTTTGGTTGTGTTGGTCACTCTGAGGATTGACTACAATGTGTTGTGGTGCCATTCAGACAAGGGGCAACTTTCCGTTGCCGTATAATGTGCTGCGGTGCTATTCAAACAAGGGGCAATTTTCCATTGCCGTACAGTGCCGTTCAGACAAGAGGCAAATTTCTATTGTTATGGATCTGAGGTTGTACATCTCAAGAGTGGGTTCCATGCTTGTTGAGCGGTGGCCATTTGCAAAAACAGTTTTTGGGATTATTTTACTGAGGTTGACTAGTTTTCTCAAAAATTATTCTATTTTTCCAAAACCGAACCATTTCTTGGACCCAAAAAAGGAAAATTTTTAGTGCTTATTGCCTAACTTGCATGATTTTGAAGCAGAAAAGTTGAACAGGTATGTTAATCTAACTCTCATGTTGGTCAAAAGTTGTTTTAGTAGAAAGTCAAAATAAAAAATGGTCAAAATGATGAACTAGGGGCACAGTCGAGTCAGGCTTCCTATCTTTACCCCATTGTCAACGTACTTACCAGAAAGGGCACAATGGAAGCTAACAGAAAAGGGCTGAAAGTTCTCAACATCCTCCAAGCAGTGAGGTATCAAGCCAAGTGCGAAGCATGAATTGGGATGGATCAAGATACTCCACTCCCTCATCCAGAGCATCGACTAAACGCCACCAGAAGAAATAGCTGCGAGCTGAAAGTGTTGGGGCATGAACCCACAACTTCTTGTTTATCCATCAATCACCCAGGGGAGGGATTGAAAAATGAGAGATTGAAGAATAGAGAGTTGTGCGATGAGAGAAAAAGTGAGAAAAGGGCTTTTTCAGAAAAAACAGAGCCTGAGGGCCGAGTGACGTGAGAATCACAAATAAGAAAGGGTGGGAAACAATACCCGGAGGAACTAGCTCCTCGTGACCAGGATGTCTCTTGCCTTTGTAACACGTCTGTGTGTCGTGTCTTCTGTTGTTTTGTTCATCTCTTGTTTTGAGTCGTTTCGAGTGTTTCTCGATGCGTTTAGGTTGTTTGCCTTTTGTCTTCCATTGTTGAGTTGTTTTTGCTGTGGTCAGTCGTAGGCTCAATACCCGATCAAAAACTCATTCTCCATTTCAATTTCAAAAAAAATCGTTTTGTGCTCAGAGTGCTGTGCCATTCTCTACATTTGTACAAAACAAGATTTATTCTTTCATAAAACCATAGGGTCCAACCCAGGTCATATGAGAACAGTGAATATATGTGTTCTGGATTATGAAGCAAAAGAAAAGGGGAAAATTCGGAGCATCTGAGTATGTTTCAGCTTCTGCCGATTCCATCTTTGCATTCCGTCTTTTCAGATTGGACTGTTTGTTCAGGATTAGCCGTATGCAGAATAAAGCAAGCGCTGTGTTATGGGCTGTATGTTCAGAATGAGCAGTGCGTTGCATGAGCTGTGTGCCGAAGGAACCAAGTGTTGTGTTATGAGCTGTGTGTTCAAAATGGGCAGTCTATGTATTGAACATGTTGGGAACTTGTGATTAGTTCCACTTCTGGTGCCTTTCAGTGTTGATTTCGCAAAGTCACACCTGTGTTACTTTAATTTGCTTATCGAGTTGTTGCTCATTTGCTTATCGAGTTGTCGCTCATTTGCTTATCGTGTTGTTACTTATTTCCTTATCGAGTTGTTGCTCATTTGTTTACCAAGTTGTCGCAATTTTGTTTATCGAGTTGTTGCTCTTTGCTTATCGAGTTGTAAACTTGTCAAGGTTTTATTATTGCTTGTTGAGTCAATTTGTTACGTTGGTTCACTACCTGACCTGGAAACACATGCATGTTCAATTTCCATTCAATCTCATTCTTATACGATGCGATGCATAAAATGTACAAAAATAACATTTTTTCAGCAAAAAGCTTGTTTCATTCCATCATCTTTTCAAAGTATATAGTTTTGAGAAAGCAAAAACTGCCTAAAGCAGTACAGTGTGCCCAAAAAAAAGCAAAGCAAGAAAAGGAAGAAAAGCAGCTATAGTCTAGATCAATGTCAACTGGTCTCAGGCATGAGAGTCTGTCCTCGTCCTCTTCCTGGACGAAGGTCCAGGAGCATCGTCATTATCTCCACCATCTGAGCCCGAGCCCGAGTCAGCTCCAGTCTCATCCTCAGACGACTCTGCATCTGCCTCTGCCTCTGTCTCGGACTCGTCATCATCTGGAATCGGCACTCGCGAGCTGCTCCCAACATGAGCGCACCCCACCTTGGTGCGGGGGGGTACTGTGGTCCCTCGCCCTACTCTCCCTCCTCCTCGGGCAGACGCAGATGGTCCTCCTACAGCACCCCCTGCAGCTGATATCTGGAATGGGGCCTGAAAAGAACAAACGGTAAATGCATCAGTTATACTACGCGAAGCAGAGTATGGATACAGAATGCAGTATATGAGTACAGAGTACGAATGCTGTGAGCAGTATATCAGTACATAATACAGTGACCGAGTGCAGTGTATGAATGTCGTGAGCAATGCTGTGAACAATCTGTGGGTTACAATGTATCAATGCCGTGAGGGCCGTGTATCAAGTGCCATGTGGACAGTGCGATGCATCAGATTATGTGTGAAACAGATTATGCACAGTTTGAGATTGTGGTTGAAAAAGTTTATTGGGATACCGTAAATAGCCAGCAGGTCGAGGCTCCGCTGTAGTATCCCCATCACGGAGACGGTTAACTCTAGAGACTGGCGAGTGTACTCAGCGGAAGCCTGCAAAAGTGTTAGAGGCATCAGTTTCTGGGGAATATCAAAAGAAATGAAATGAAATGACTGTCCAGGATGCAAAGCGCAGTAGTACATACCGGAGGCAAACCGTGGAATCCGACCAGCTCATGATCAACCGGAGGGGGAGTGACGGGGATCTGGTAAGTCTCCCCACCCTGCCCTCGGCACGTCATCATAGTAGGCAGTTCGGGCTACCCAGCTCTCTTCTCTCTCCGGGGCCCACTCCTACCTTGAACCTGAGGTGCCTGCGATGCTCCTCCTCTCGCAGCTGGCACCGCTGGTCTCTCTCTCTCAACTCGGCCGGCACCGGTCAGAGGCCGCATGATATAGGTTTGGATGAACTCCGTATAGTCGCCCTCGCCTACAAAGCGCTCATAGCTCCAGCCGATAGTGTAATCTGCCATCTCCGCTAAGCTATACCTCTTGGTGTCCCTCGCATGGGTAGGAGGAGGTGCTGGAACCGGCTGCTCTGGCATGCCCAAGGTCTGCCACAAGAAGCGATCCCCAAAGTACCAAGCACGGCAAACCGGGCCCTCTAACAAGACTCTGAATTTGGCAGTCTCCTGAGCGCCGGCAAACTGCACCCGAACTGCGATGGGCAACGAGGCCCACGGCTGCCAGGTGATCTGTAAATGGCAGGAATACAGTTTGTTATCCGCTATTTAAAGTACATTGCAAAGCAAAGCCTATAAACTGAAATGTTTGACATACCTCGGCTGCGATGATGGTGTCGAAATAGCGGCAGAAGAACATGAAGGGCTCTCGCGGCCTCCACTCGCACCTCACGTCAAAGCGATGGGAAAATGGGATCATGGGGGGCATCTCCTCGTCAGGTACTGGGGCAAGCCTCGAGAAATAGGCATACACCCACAACTACAGAACGTAACAGAGCAGACATGAGAAGGCTTATCAGATAAAGCAGTATACAGATAAAAACAGAAATCAGAGAACAGTGTGCAGTATATTGTGTAATGTGTGCAGTGTGTTGTGCAGTGTGTGCAATGTACAGTCAGTGTAAAATACATTGCGTGTGCGCAGTGTGTATGGTGTACAGATAATAAAAGGCAGAATTGAAAAGACAGGAAGGGAATGTATACCTCCCAGGCTCGCCAATAGCCTCCAAGCAACTGTCCGCTGCGACAGGACGATCAGCTCATGTAACCAAAAAGAGTGGCCAAGCCGGTGCCACCCCAGTCATAAAGGCGGATCCGCGTCACGTCCACAAGCACGCTCAGGAGATAGAGGGCGACGGTGTTCGCCCGGTCGGCGAAAAGCGTGGTCCCTAGCAGAAGCATGATAAAACCGCGGGCGTACTGCTCCTCCTCCTCCCGGGTAGTAGGCGCCTGGATCCGGAAGTGGTCCTCAAACCACGAATACCTCACAAACCCTGGCCGGGCAAGAGGTGGCCGAGTGCCGAGCAGGTACATCTAAGCGGCGTCCCACTCCCCCATATCAGTATCAAAGGGGATCGGATCACCCCCCACCCCAATGCGAGTGAGCATCGAGAAATCAAAGGGAGTCATGGTCATCTCCCGAGTGGCAGAAAGGTGGAAGGAGTCGGTGGTATCCCACCACCTCTCCACTAAGGCAGCAAGAAGAGGCCTGCTTGCAGTGAGGCGCGAGAGCCCCACGCATAAGCGCCCAAAAGTAGCCTAGTCAACGATCCGGCGGACTGCGTCAGGCAGCTCCATATACCATCCTCGGGCCGTGACGTTCCCATACCCTCGAAAGGCATTGGAATCTCCCTGTGATAAAAAGCAACAACAAACAAGCAATTGCGAAGCAATGTTAGAAATACAGTGTGTGTGCATATGATTGGAATGCCTTCAGAATTCAGAGAAAATACAGTGTGTGTGCATATGATTAGAATGCCTTCAGAATTCAGAGAAAATATAGTGTGTGTGCATATGTTGGAATGCCTTCAGAATTCGGAGAAAATATAGTGTGTGCGCATGTGTGAAAGCCTCTGGAATTTGGAAAGTGCAGTGTGGCTGCGTGTACTTGAATATGCTCAGAATTGATGAATATGCAGTGTGTGTTCATTGTGTTTAAAAAAATAACGGGTGTAGGTGTGCTCACAGTGAACTACAGCATGTGGTATATCGGTGTATCCGAGCCAAACAGTTAAAGAACAGAATCGACTATTGCAGTTATGTATTCTACTTTACGGAAAATGAAACAGGGAAGAGTGTACCTCAGAAGCGCCATAGGACAGATGTGACTCTGGCTCGCGCAGTAGAAGCTCCAGTGGCACGCGTCCCTCATAGCTCCTGAAGTGACGGAGGCTGTCAGGAGGAAGCACGTGTATCGCTGCCCTGTAGGTTGCCGGATCGAACGGCCGGATGTGAAGAGGCAGGAGCTCGGCCTCAGGGTCCATATCCAACTCCGGGGGAGCCCCAACACCTGGAATGTCATCCGCCATCTCAAGAATAATGTGAAAATGGCCGAAAATGCGAAAATCGGGCAAGAATGTGAAAAGTCAACCGTAAGGTCAACCCCGAGAGGATGAAAAATGGGCGGAAAGGTCGAAGTCCGAAAAAGGGATGAGAATCGAGGTAAACTCAGGGGAAACATACCCCGAGTGATGAAAATTGAGAAAGGAACACCGAAACCAAGATTTGTTCGGTTCAAAACGTGCGAAACGAGGAGGGTTTCGCGAATCAAACGACGAAAAAGTGGCAAAAACAAGAGAAAAGTGCGGACCGAGGGTTGGAAAATCACCTGGAAAGAGAGGGGAGAGGTTTTCGAGTTTGTGGGAAGTGAAAATATAGGGTTTGAGGCCCTATATTTAAAGACCCGTGGCCAAAGGACAAAACTGCCCCGACACAAGCATTTTTGGTCGGTCGGCCAAATTGTTAGCCGACTGGCTAAATATTCGGCCGGTGATCTTTATTTCGTGGCCGGTGGATGGCCGGTGGTCCTCCTGGTGGCCGGTGTATCTCCCACACCCTTGTTTGGGTCAGTTATGTGGTTTATGGACCTTCATTACTCAAGACAGTGCAAGAAAGTGCATTTTCAAAGCTTAACCGGCCTCCGTGTTGACCTCGAGCCGTGTTTTCTGTGCGTGGCACTTGATACGTACGAGGTGTATCCTTTTTTTTGTATCCTTTTGCCTCTTGAGAGATTCGGAAATTGCTTCACGTGCGTTGCATTACAACGTTGTGTCTTGCTTATGATAAACATGCATAGGTTGCATTGTTATGCACTGTTCACGTGCGTTATCATGCATTTGAGTTTACATGCATTGTCATGCATCTTTCATCTGCATTGTCATGCACTTTCAACAACGAGCATTGTCATGCATCTTTCACTACAACAAAAAAGGCCTTTGGTGACAAATTGATTTTGTCTCCAAACATCAAAATTTCGTCAGTAAAGTGATTTGTGACGAAAAAAATTTGTCACCACATTCGTGGCCTATACGTCGTCACAAAAAGTACCTGGTGATGAAAAACAGTTTCGTCACCTATTTTTCATTTTTGGCGATGAAATGTTTTGTCTCCAAATGTTGAATTTTTTGTCCTCTAAAACACCAATTTCATCACCAAAACTAAATAATATTTTATTTTAATTCTTTTTTGCGACGAAATATTTCGTCACCAAATATATTTTAGTGACGAAAGTGTTCCTCACCAATGATATGGATTAAGGTGACAAAAAAATTCGTCATTAAAATGAGCAAAAAAGAAAATTATTCAATGACAAAAAACATTTTGTCACCAAATATTTCAATTTAGCGACGAAATATTCAGCAAATGTCACGAAATTATTTGTTTCATACTATATCATTAGTGACAAAATTATTCGTCGTGTTTTTTGAAAACTAATAGCGACATTTTTTATTTCGTCACTAATAAAAATTAAACATTTTTAAAATGGGGATACTATTTTCTTCCGAAATTTTTTCTTTTCAGTAACAATTCCCTGCGCATTTCAATAACCTGTTCAATAAAATATTTATTACAAATCAATACAAAAATCTGTTCATTTTCATAAACATCACAATCGAATTTTAGCACTATCCACAAAAATACAATATGAACTGCATGCGGATTATAAACATGTCTCCTAATATCTACAAAAAACGTCTACTAATATCCACAAAAATATAATATCAACCGTATGCAGATTACCAAACACATCTCCTAATATCCAACAAAAAACATGTCTACTAATATCAACAAAAATAAAATATCAAGGGCAGATTACCAAACATGCCCCGTAATACTAACAAAAATATAAAATTTACAACACAACCAAAATACATGTAAGGTAATATGAACAAAAACACAAAATGAGCTACCATCAGCCCTCCAAATTACCAAACACGTCCATATCAAAACTCGAATTTGCAAAAAAATGAAACACAAAAAAAAAAAAAAAAAAAAAAAGTCAGTTAGACAATTATTATCTTATCCATAACATATACAATTTAACATGCATTTTTGGGCTTAGTTTTCAAACCGGGAGTCCCGTGCTAGTTCTGTAAGTTTCCATAACTCACATTGGTCCATCCTGAGGTGTTTGAGGTGTTTCCAGGGCCGTCTCGTGGCTGCTGCATGATTTTTGCCCCCGAAGGCCTATTTTCAAGCTTAAGTGTAAAAAAGTGCATTTTTGGACTTAGTTTTCAAACCGGGAGTCCCGTGCTAGTTCCGTTAGTTTCCATAACTCACATTGGTCCCTCCTGAGGTGTTTAAGGTGTTCCCTGGCCTGTCTCGTGGCTGTTGCACGATTTTGGCCCCCGAAGGCCTATTTTCAAGCTTAAGTGTAGAAAAGTGCATTTTGGGACTTAGTTTTCAAACCGGGAGTCCTGTGCTAGTTCCGTAAGTTTCCACAACTCACATTGGTCCGTTCCGAGGTGTTTGAGGTGTTTCCCAGGCCGTCTCGTGGCTGTTGCACGATTTTGGCCCCCAAAGGCCTATTTCCAAGCTTAAGTGTGAAAAAGTGCATTTTTGGACTTAGTTTTCAAACCGGGAGTGCCGTGCTAGTTCCGTAAGTTTCCATAACTCAGATTGGTCCGTCCCGAGGTGTTTGAGGTGTTTCCTGGGCCGTCTCGTGGCTGTCGCACGATTTTGGCTCCCAAAGGCCTATTTTCAAGCTTAAGTGTGCAAAAATTCATTTTTGGATTTAGTTTTCAAACCGGGAGTCCCGTGCTAGTTCCGTAAGTTTCCACAACTCACATTGGTCCGTCCCGAGGTGTTTGAGGTGTTTCCTGGGCCATCTCGTGGCTGTTGCACGATTTTGGCTCCCGAAGGCCTATTTTCAAGCTTAAGTGTGGAAAATTGCATTTTTGGACTTAGTTTTGAAACCGGGAGTCCCGTGCTAGTTCCGTAAGTTTCCACAACTCACATTGGTCCCTCTCGAGGTGTTTGAATTGTTTCTTGGGCCGTCTCATGGCTGTTGCACGATTTTGGCCCCCGAAAGCCTATTGTCAAGCTTAAGTGTGAAAAAGTGCATTTTTGGACTTAATTTTCAAACCGAGAATCCCGTGCTAGTTCTGTAAGTTTCCACAACTCACATTTGTCCATCCCGAGGTGTTTGAGATGTTTCCCAGGCCGTCTCATGGCTGTTGCATGATTTTGGCCGCCGAAGGCATATTTTTGAAGCTTAAGTGTGAAAGAGTGCATTTTTGGACTTACTTTTCAAACCGGGAGTCCCGTGCTAGTTCCGTAAGTTTCCACAACTCATATTGGTCCATCTCGAGGTGTTTGAAGTGTTCCCTTGCCTGTCTCATGGTTGTTGCACGATTTTGGCCCCCGAAGGCCTATTTTCAAGCTCAAGTGTGGAAAAGTGCATTTTTGGACTTAGTTTTCTAATCGGGAGTCCCGTGCTAGTTTCGTAAGTTTCTGCAACTCGCATTGGTCCGTCCCAAGGTGTTTTAGGTGTTTCCTGGGCCGTCTCATGGCTGTTGCACGATTTTGGCCCCCGAAGGCCTATTTTCAAGCTTAAGTGTGGAAAAGTGCATTTTTGGACTTATTTTTCGAACCGGGAGTCCCGTGCTAGTTCCGTAAGTTTTCACAACTCACATTGGTCCGTCCCGAGGTGTTTGTGGTGTTTCCTAGGCCGTCTCATGGCTGTTGCATGATTTTGGCCCCCGAAGGCCTATTTTCAAGCTTAAGTGTGGAAAAGTGCATTTTTTGACTTAGTTTTCAACCTAGGAGTCCCGTGCTAGTTCCGTAAGTTTCCACAACTCACATTGGTCCGTCCCGAGGTTTTCAAGGTGTTTCCTGGGCCGTCTCGTGGCTGTTGCACGATTTTGGCCCCAAAAGGCCTATTTTCAAGCTTCAGTGTGAAAAAGTGCATTTTTTGACTTAGTTTTTGAACCGGGAGTCCCGTGCTTGTTCCGTAAGTTTTCACAACTTACTTTGGTCCCTCTCGAGGTGTTTGAGGTGTTTCCCGGGATAGCTCGTGGTTGTTACACGATTTTGGCTCCCAATGGCCTATTTTCAAGCCTAAGTGTTGAAAAAGTACATTTTTCTAAATAGTTTTCAAACAAAGAGTCTCGTGCTAGTTCCGTGAGTTTACACAACTAATATCGGTCCCTCTTGAGGTGTTCCTGGGCCTTCTCATGGCTGTTTCACGATTTTGGAGCCCGATGGCATATTTTCAAGCTTAAGTGTTAGAAAGAACAGAACACTACTTAGCTCTGGTGTGCAAATTTGATTTTCAAATTTCATGTTTGGTTTGATTTTCAAATTATACTGAAACATGAAACCACAATATAAAAGTAGAGGAGGGTAAATTCAACATATATACCTTATATATGAACTTTTAAATCAATGAATTGTAAACCTACTTATTGTAATAATATTTGGAGGATTCAACCTGAGGCATCATACCAAAAAAAAAAAACAGCAAATAACTTTAACTCAATATAAAAAAAAAAAGCCTACAATAAGAAATCAAATGTATCCACTATATAAGTGATTCCTGCTAAAGGAAAAAATCCACTTATCATGGGAAAATAAAATCTCTTCAAACCTACTAATTGAATGCAACTCTTGGTTATTAGACTGGGTATAAAGACTGCCCCACAGGAAGGTCCACTAACAAGTACTCATTGCATTGGAAGATATGATACAACCCAAACTTAAAAGGAATCCCACCACAGAAATATTGCCTTCCACATACCAAGGAACATCCAGTGTACCTCTAGTAATGCTAACTGTAAGGCATTGCCTGGTATTTATTATCAATGCCACATCCAGTACAAGTAGAAAATATTTACTAATGTGAAAGCAAGTATGGAAACTGATAATAGATGACAGTACAATCAAGGTTCTATTTATAATGTGCAAACATTTTATGATGAAATAGTGAAGTTTAAAAGTGTCCTAACCTAAGCCGAAGTTCAGAAACCAGCAATTAAATAAGAGTCACAATACTAAGAACTAATTTGGCCAAAACCTTATCTAACTTTAGGATTAATTCCAAATTTCCATAAACTTGATTTTTATAAAACGTTTCCGTTTTTCTCTGCAAAATATGAAATTGAATGGCTCAAATTCTTTAAAATCCATGATGCATGTAAATATAAACTCAAATACTCATAAAATTCACTCATGCATGTAACAATGGGACTTAATTTCATGCAAGACTACAAAAATCAAACCTAAAATAATTTATTTCTAAATTAATTTCCATAATCATGAATCTAACTTAATTTCTTCATCTTCTTGCTAATTTCTTTTTATTACATGAGATTGAACTCAATTACTTCTTAATTTCAGCTTTTAGGTAACTTATCAACAAAATTTAAGATTTAATTTCTTACCTAAAATCTTCAATTTGATGAATCCTTGATAATTTATTGAACTCCTCTTCAATTATTCACTTTCCTAGCTTTTCCTTCCTTAGTTCTTCTTCTTCTTGGACTCTTGAATTGGGTCTCGAGCACATTCTCTCTCTCTCTCTCTCTCTCTCTCTCTCTCTCTCTCTCTCGTGTAACTTCTAGCAAGAGTAAAACAATAGAGTCCCCCTTTCTTTCTCTTCATATGCCCAATGATTTTGAAGACTCAATAATTCTCTTCCTCTCCCAAACATTCTAGAACCCTCTCAATTATACATCAGCTTTTTAATTAATTTGAATAGGATTAGATTAGTATACTAATTACATAATAGCTTAATTAAACTCCACTTAATCTTAACTAATTATAATTAACACCTAGTCTTAATAAATCTTAATTAGCACATAATTTAATTGATCATAACTAATCACAAATACCACATAATTTAATTAGTCTAATTGACTTCAATTAAGGCCCACTTAATTATATTTAATTTTTATCAATCTAAATCAGATTTATAATCAAACTCCCAAAAGGATCCAAATATCAAATGAAACTTATTGTTATCATCAATTTTGAATTCTCAAATCATTAAGGCCTTTAATTTTAGATTAAACTCAAAATCCACGTCAATAAACTACACATTCAAATTGAACTCCTTATAAGTAAATTTAATTCATAACAATTACAATTCTAAATTCTCATTGCTTAATTAACTCCAATTCAGACCCAATTAATCAAATCTCAATTTTACTAAACTGAATCGAATATTTAATTAAATCTCCATATGGTCCGATACTTGAAAGCTAAACTGAATCAAATATTTAATTAAATTCCAATGTGGTCCAATACTCGAAATTAAACCGATTCAACTCATCAACTTTGTCTTCTTAAGCCATTTGGATGCTTAATTCCTAATTTCAAAATAAATTCTTAATAGAATCATGTACAAATCAGATTCCGTATTTCTCATAAAACCCAAATTAAACCAGAATAACAACTAATTAAAATCAAAATATCTTTAATTAATTAAATGTAAAATGATCTGTGCTGAACAGTTATACTTTGAGGCTCCCTATCTTATGTTTTTAGTCTTTGAGCTTTTGATATTTGATACAATAAAGTGTTTTTCACCATTTTCAGGTTAATATCACTCCGGAGACAAAAGGATCGCAAAATCGGCGAAAAAAGCAAAAAGTTTGTCACTGAGTGAATCCGCACGAACAGAATTCACAAATCAACATGAGCAGATTTGCCTGCAAAGAATTTTCATCGAACTGGATCTGCACGAGCGGAATTCCCAATTTGCACGAGCGGATTTGCCTCGATATGTGTGCACGTGTTTTTTACTCTAAATTGCTTGGAGGCTATATGTAGACAAGTGGTTTGGAAATACTCTTCTAATCCTGGGGAGCGCTCGAGATCCGCTGATAGTCACCTGAAATGGGATAAACACTCCGGTCGGGGGTGCCGGAATTAGCACTCCGACGGATAAGTCAGTCTCTACACTCAAGAATGCTTGTGTTCTAAGTTAAGCATAGTAATTCTCACATGCCTCATTCTGGCTGATGTTTCTTCTATTTATATCTCTTCTTCTTTGGGCCTCGGGATTAGGTCCATCCCCCACCTCATATTCAGCACATTTTATAATGGACCGATCTTCACTCAGCCCCTCGCTTAATCGGTTATTTGGCCGAGTAGGGTTGGATTTGAGCTTTCGAGCCAATTGCCGAGTGCTTCGAACCTCGACTCTACCAGATTCGACTATTCGGAACATCTACGACTCCCGAATCTCGGCCCCCACAATTTCCCCCCAAGCATTCCACTAACAACAGCTGGCTGGAGTGTTTGGCTTCGAACTCGGAAAGTCAGAGCTGAAATTCGGCGGCTGACCATATTCCAACGCAAATGTCTGTACGTACGCTTCTCGGTTATCATTTCAACTTCCCGCCTCCTCGTACACTTCTATTTATTGTGATTTAAAATTTTGACGTCTTTTCAAATACATACACGCTTTTGGACGCCCGTCGCTGGACTGCTTGCCGAACTACCTCTGCAACTTCCTACTCTTCTCTATCTCCATCGCCTCTTGTAAGTTCTCTCCTTCTCTGCTTTGTTTTTTGGCTTAGCATAATCCTATTGGCTGCGGGGATTGGCGAAACATTTAAAAGATCTCCTCTCTCCGGATCGAATTTCTGGCTTCCGACGTCATTTTTCCATTCCTGATGACGTCCGTCTATCATTTATGGCCGACGGCACCCTCGATATGGAGAGGGTTGATGAAACCACGATCATCTTCCCTCTTCTATCAATCGTAGAGGGTAGGGTCCGCTTCCCCCTTCACCCACTCCTTAGGGTCGTGCTTTGCCATTGGGGGTTAATCCCTTCCCAACCCAAAGTCAACTTCTTTAGGGTCGTGATGGCGATTATCACACTAAACCGCCGCCTTGGGCTTAACCTTGGCATTCCTACTATTCAGCATTGCTACGCCTTGGCCAAGTCTACTGGTCGGCACGGGCGTTATTTCCTCAGGGCCAAAGACACAGACCATCGACTAGTGACTATGCTTTCCAGCCCTGGGAAGCGAGTCGATGATGTTATGGTCGTCGTCCAAGGAAACTGGGAATTCGGCGAAGGCGAGGATCACCTTGATCGTATTCCTAGACGGAGGGGCGAACCAGGTGGCCGAGTATCTTCTTTTATTTATTTACTTTTTATATTTATAAAACCTTATTTTCGGGACCTCATGGTTTTGCTTTTGCAAGAAATGATTTGAAGAAAGTCTTGACCTCGACTGACGACGCCGTTCTTTCGGAAATGAAGACTGCGTTCGAGTATTTCGGCCGATCAAGTCTTCAGAAGCAGGGGAGGGCGGCCCGCGTTCTGCTCCGCTACGAGCCGACTTATACGACCTTTTCGATGGCGGAAAACATCTCAATTCCGAAGGGTGAGGAGTTTCTTGTTGCCCTTATCTTGACTAATTTCAGAAATTTCAGGCAAGTCGGTTGTGAGGGATCAGATTCGGAGCGACCGGAAGTTGCTGAGGCCGTCGAGTCAGACCAATCCGAAACTGAGGTTGACGAAGCTTTGAAGTTAGCATTTGAAGAAGCCGACCTCAATTCGGCTGATCCTCCGTCCATCTCGGGTCGAGAGGACCGTCCGCTTGACGATGTTTTTCACGGTATGAAGGACCTTCCCGGTGCGTTCCCAGAAGATATGGCTGGGTTGAGCCTTAGTAAACTTGCCAAGAAGGCGAACGCGGAAAGGGTGGCCGCGCGGCGGAAGGCGGAGGAGATTCAGGCTGCCGAGTCTCTATAACAACCCTCACTTTGATTTAGTCATACTTGCATACATTCATGTATGATCTTGTCTTGTTATATTGTTTTGCAAGTCTTGCCTTGTCTTATTTTGTTTAAGTGTTGCTTGCATGATTTTGTTCCTTGCTGGTGTGTAGCCGAGGTCATCTTGAGCCTAGTTCACCTTTGAACCTTTGTACCTAGAGCTACCTTGGAACCACTTTGGTTGACCTCCACCTTCACCCTGGCATATTAGCCGAGATGTCACTATCTGGGCCGAGGTGTACATCACCACGGCCGAGATGTGTATCATCTGGGCTGAGATGTTTATCCTTGCACTTAAGCGATCTTGTACCCAGATAGGTATGACCTAGACCGAGGTGTGGCACATCTAGGCCTAGGTGTGGCACAGCTTAGTCCAGTGTCGTCCTTCCAAGCCGATGTCTTTATTCCCCTTACTTGCCGAAGTTTTGCCTTTAGCCGATATCATTGCTTGCCGATGTATCTTGCCATCTAGCTTGTTGAATACGCTTTGTCATAGACTTGTGTTATCAATCAGTCACCTTTTTGGGTTGAACCAACCCGGTAGTGCCACGTGTCCGAGCTGAGTGTTAAGACAGCTGGCAGACCTAGAAGCAAATCATTTTTGTCTCAAATCTTTGCCTTTAGAGAGAGAAGCTCTAGAGGAAGAAGGAGGAATTCTTGAGTGAGAATAGATCTTCCAAGCTCGATCTTTGGAGTTTGAGCCATTAGATTCGTGTCTTGAGGTTAGAATCTTAACCTACTCTTGTGGTTCTTATTGATCATCTAGCTGCATTGCATGATTGAATCTGTTTTGCATGTCATGCATCGATTTGAAGTTGGTTTTGGAAGAGAAAAATAGTATTCATGTGTTCTTGAAGAAAAGTCTCGTTTTGATCCGAAAGTTTGGAACAAGAACCATGTTTTTGTGTTTGTTCTTGCATGATCTTCTTGTATGGATACCCAGGTCCATGTTTTTGAACTCATGGCATGAAATCCCAGATTTTGTAACAAGTTATGATCTTTGCATTCATCTTCTTCATGATCATGTTCATCATGTTCTTCAAAGGGAAACCCAGGTTTTCCCGACTTTGCTTTTGAATGTGGCCATCAGGACCACACCTCGGCAAGGAGGTGTGGGACCTCGGCAAAGACCTGGTTGGTACCCAGTGTATTTTTCATGAGACAAAAAGCAGTGTTTAAACTCCCAACATGTTTTGCTTTGTTATTGACTTGGATCTGGTGAGAATGCCGGGATCATTTGCATGCCTGTAAAGCTTGTTTTGAGAATGTGATTGCCATGTGATTGTAGGTCCTTGATCTTCGCTTTGAGCCTACACCCGAGAAGAACTAAGTGAGTGGTATTTTTAATAAAGCTATGTTATAAGTTTTGATAAAGCTTGCTTTGTTTTGTTTTGATAAAAGTATTTGTTTGAGCATGAGCGAATATCCTTGTTCTGTATATCAAGTGTAAGCCTTGTTTTGATGACCTTCTTGGAAAGTCCCTTGTGCTGGAGGACTCTAAACTTTCGCAGCACTAAATATGAAAGTCCCTTGTACTGAAGGACTCTAAATTTGTGCAGTACCATCGTGTTAAAGCGGGCTACGGGCCTAAGTAACACCAGGCTCTCGTGTTAAAGCAGGCTACGAGCCCAAGTAACACAAGTCTCTCGTGTTAAAGCAGGCTACGGGCCTAAGTAACACCAGTCTCTCGTGTTAAAAAGGGCTACGGGCCTAAGTAACACAAGTCCCTCGTGCTGGAGGACTCTAAATTTTCGCAGCACCCTTGTCTAATTGATTACGGATCGGTCATTCCCTTGTTTTGCCACTGACGATTTACCGCATGGGTTTGTTTGCTCGGAATGCTATCGTTTTGTACCTTGCCGATGCTAGTAAGCATCCCTTGGAGCTTGTAAGCCTTGTTAGATGAATACGGTTCATCCCTTGATTTGTAAAGTTTGACATGTTTCGTTTTGAAAGGACTTCGGCTATTGTTCATGCAAAACCTTTATTATTCGTACCATTCACTGAGTATCCAAGCTCACCCTCTCTATATATATGTAGGTGATGAGCAAGACGGCGGCGACGCCTAGATGTGTTTCTTTTGCAAGCTCGTTTTGGATTTTCTTTATGTCGGCTTGACTCATTTAATTTATGTCGGCATTTTGTGTTTACATCGGCAACCCTGTAATTACGTCGGCAAATCTTGAAGATTATGCTTCTTGGCTTGTATTCATTGTATTTTGTACATGTCGGCTGAGAAGCCTTTTGATCAAGATGTAATATGTATTTTATTTTGTTTATATATTCAAGTTGTAAAACTGTGATTAAGAGATATGTCATTTCATTTGATCTATGCACAGCTCTTATGAACCACTTGTACTTTAAGTTATTGCTTCCGCATTTGTAAGCCCTCTATGTATGCTCTGTTTGTGTGTGTTAAATTTGAAGGTTGGCCTTCGGTAATCTCGGAGTACTGGCCATCATGGCACCATCCTACTAGGGGCGGGTTGGGGTTGTGACAGAATGGTATCAAAGCACAAGTTCCTTAGTATACATTATTCACACACTTTGAATCCTAAAGAGCATAGGATTTCCCTTAGGGAGATGTTAGGATTGCATCATATTGCTTGCTATTTGAACAAGGTGTGCATTGTCTCGACATGCCTATTTGTTATTTGCCTACGTGTTTATTTACTCGTCTTGTTTTAAAGTCACACTTTGCATACTCATAGCATCATGAGGAGAGGGAGACCTCCAATTGGCCGAGATCAGTCCGAGGACAGATTAGACAGACTGGAAAGGTTAGTCGAAGGTTTGGCCCGCGAATTAAGGCAAACAAGACAACAGTACGCTGGTGCTACTTCGACTCAGGCCGAGCAGACAAACGGCCGAAGTGCAGTTCCGCCTCCACCTCCACCACCTCCAGTACCACAAGTGCTCCCATAGCCAGCCTTATATGGGGATGGGACGATAGCTTTGATTAGGGAGTTCAAAAAAATGAAGCCACCGAGATTACAAGGGGGTATAGAGCCGATGAAAGCCGAAGCGTGGGTTTTGGAAATGGAGAAGTTGTTCGAAATCTTCCCCAGCACCAACACTCAGAAGGTGACATTGGCAGCATTCACATTAGATGACGACGCTCGCAGATGGTGGATGATGGTTCGAGAAGGCAATCCAAACTTGACCTGGACCCGATTTTTGGAGTTGTTTTACAACAAACATTTTCCCCTGAGTGTTCGAGACCGCAAGGCTACCGAATTTCAGACTTTGACGCAAGGCAGCAGGACAGTGGCGGAATACGACCGCACTTTTACTGAATTGGCGAGGTATGCACCTCACATGGTCAGCGATGAATATATGAAGGCTAGGAAGTTTGAGAGTGGGCTTCGCGGACCGATACAAGACCAGGTTAACCTGCACAACATGCCAACTTACGCCGGAGTGTTGGACAAAGCCATCCTCGCTGAAGCTAACTTGAACAGATACCAGAGTTCAGGGGAGAACCAGAGAAAGAGGCAGAACTTTGACAATCGCCGAGCACAGTTTGGCACCAAGAAGAAAGCGAATGTTGGTAGTTCAAGCAACCCAAGACAGGAGAGTGGAACTAAGCTGACATGTTCAAGTTGTGGGAAGCCACATTTCGGGGCCTGTCGTCGGGCGTCTGGAGCTTGCTATGAATGCGGTGAAATAGGTCATTATGTGAGAGACTGTCCCAAGACAAAGGTTGTTGAAGGCAAGAAAGATGAGAACACCTCGGGTTCCATACAGAAGGGTAACGCCGGGAAAGGACAGATGAGGCAGGGCAGAGTTTTTGCACTAGTACCAGGAGACACCCAGAATGCTGAGGCAGTGGTGTCAGGTATACTCCCAATTTGTTCTCAAGATGCTTATGTATTGATTGATTCGGGTTCTACGCATTCGTTTATATCTGCTAAGTTTGCTGAAAAGATTAATAGGAAACTAGAACCCCTTGATTATATGTTATCTGTGTCTACTCCATCCGGGAGATCCATGATTGTTACATCCATTTATAGAGCATGTATTGTCGTGATTGAGAATATTGAATTGGTAGTTGATTTAATGCCATTGGACATGACTTATTTTGATGTTATATTGGGGATGGATTGGTTAGTAGCAAATCATGCATCCATTGATTGTGTTTCTAAGAGTGTCACCCTGAAATCCCCAAACAAAGCCGAAGTTACGTTTCAGGGTAAAGGAGTTGTATCCCCACCTTACTTGATTTCATCCGTGAAAGCCTATAAACTGATTCAAAAAGGGTGTCAAGGTTACTTGTGTAGTGTACTATGTAATCTGAGCGGAAATGTTGATTTAGCCGACATCCCGGTTGTTAATGAATTCCCCGACGTCTTTCCAAATGAATTGCCTGGCCACTTAGTCGATAGAGAAATAGAGTCTACTGTGGACACCGTGCCGGGAACGCAACCTATCTCCAAAACACCCTATAGAATGGCCCCAGCTGAACTCAAGGAACTGAAACTACAATTACAGGAATTGTTGGACAAGGGATTTATTAGGCCGAGCACTTCACCTTGGGGAGCACCAGTTCTATTTCTTAAGAAAAAGGATGGTACCCTTCGTCTTTGCATTGATTACGGAGAACTAAATAAGGTAACCATTAAGAACAAGTACCCATTGCCTAGGATTGATGATTTGCTTGATCAACTACAAGGAGCACGAGTCTTTTCTAAGATTGACCTTAGGTCGGGCTACCACCAGCTCAAGGTTAAAGCCGAGGATGTTGAGAAGACTGCTTTTCGGACAAGATATGGCCACTACGAATTTTTGGTAATGCCTTTTGGAGTGACCAATGCGCCTGCAGCATTTATGGATTTGATGAACAGGGTCTTCAAGCCGTATCTAGATGAGTTCGTGGTTGTTTTCATTGACGACATATTGATCTACTCCAAGAGTACAACCGAGCACGAGAATCATCTGAGACTCGCCCTACAAACATTGAGGGACAGGAAGTTGTATGCTAAGTTGTGTAAGTGTGAATTTTGGCTTTCCAGCATTTCATTTCTAGGACATATGATTAATGAAGAGGGTATCTCAGTTGATCCCAGTAAGATTGAAGCTATTGTGAATTGGCCGACGTCGACCAACGTATCCAAGGTTCGTAGTTTTCTGGGCTTGGCAGGTTATTATAGAAAGTTCGTGAAGGACTTCTCCAGGATTGCAGTACCATTAACACAGCTAACTAAGAAGGGAACAGCATATGAATGGACCGAGGATAGAGAATCAGCCTTCCAAGAGTTGCAGACGAGGTTAGTCACAGCACCAGTACTTGTACTTCCATCAGGTAACGAAGAATTTCATATTTATAGTGATGCTTTGCATAAGGGTTTGGGTTGTGTATTAATGCAAGCGGGTAAAGTCATAGCCTATGCATCTCGTCAGTTGAAGGCACATGAAAAGAACTATCCCACCCATGACTTAGAACTAGCAGCCGTAGTATTTGCTTTAAAGATTTGGCGCCACTACTTGTATGGAGCTTCTTGTCAAGTTTTTACAGATCACAAAAGTTTGAAGTATCTGTTCACTCAGAAAGAATTAAATTTGAGGCAGAGAAGATGGCTTGAGTGGCTGAAAGACTATGACATGCTGTAGACACCCCACTTTTGACCGTCCTCAAGACTTGGACGACACCGATTGAACACCCGGTGATTACCCATGATTGTGTTCGTCTTGAGTTCCCGGAGGCCTCGGTTGTGCGCCTTGCCCCGGGATCTCTCGACTCGACTGTTCGGTGTCTGGTTTTGCACCAAACACTTGTGTTTTTGCCTTGGAAGGAAGGGAATGGCTTGTTGGCCATCCCCACACCCCACTGGCTGTCGCCACACCCCACCGGCAGTTAATTGAGGCCACCGGCAGTGTTTTCTTAAAACCCATGGCCGGTCGGCATTATATTTTGCCGACCGGCACTTTGTCTCGGCCAATGACCTCTTTTGCTGGCCGACCTACACCCTTTGCACCCCTCAGGCATGGTGCATGCCAGCTGTGCCAGCTGGGATCCACCATCACCATTCCCCATGCACGGGGGTGACCCTTTCGCACCCGTGACCCCTTTTTCCCTTCTAAGAGGTTGAACCTTTGGCCAAGCTTCTTGAAGAAGCTTAGCCAGCTGTCTTAGCTTCCTCTAGAAGCCAAGACTCCTTTGCACCCTTTGCCCCTTTCATTTGGCTTCTTGGACAAGCCTAGAGCCTTTGCCTTTGCTTATTTAAAGAACCCTCCCCCTCCATTGTTCGGGGTTGGAGCTTTTTAAACTTACTTTTGCACTAATACACACACCATTACACCTTGCTCCGAGATTGAGAGGCTTGGAGGGTTCATTCTTGAGTTTTTGGACTGTTTTTTATTAGAAGAAGAGGGCTGAGGTGACTGTTCTTGAATTATTCTTCAAGGGTGAGATTTTCACTTTATTATCCCCAATTTTGCACTAGCTTTTTACCTGTTTTGTATGCTGATTTAGGCTTTGTCTTTAACATGAAAAAGTCTTATATTTTCTTGCTTAAGAACTTTCATTGTGGGTGTTTTGTGGTTTGAGTTCAAACTCACCCTCTTAGGTCTTATTTGGCCTTTTTGGTGCTTCCTTTGTGAAGGCTTTGTTTACTTGAGTGTTTGAGTCTTCTCACCACTGAAAATCAGTGGATTTTCAGTGGTGAGGAAGGTGGTTTGAAGTCTTGTATAGGGGAGGGACACCCCTCTCCCCTTTGTCTCTCTTTTATCTTTGTTTTTGGCCTAAAGGACAACATGCATGCTTGACTGATCATGGCTTCATTTCAGAGTTTATTTGGGTGTTTTGGAGCATATTTTATCTATGTCTCATGAGGGCTTGTTGGCCTCTTTCATGCATGATATACTTGCTTTGCATTTCTCTATTTGGCATAGAAATGCATCTTGTGTTTAGGCCATGATTCTTGCATGTGTTAGCCTAACTTCATGAGGGTATTAGCATCATTTCGCCATGATCAAGGTCTGTTGGCCACTGTTTCAGTCATGCTTGCCATGTTTGGTGTCACCTCTTTGTGTTTTGGCTTGTGAGCCTTGGGTATATTGGCCTCTAGCATGCTTAGCTTAGACCATCCTCATGATTTGGCATCATTTAGGATCATATTTCAGTCTATAAATCATGCTTGTATGCTTGCATTCATTACTCTTCTCATGCTTTGAAGGCGTGCCCTTTTATGCTTTGAAATGAATATTGTGTATGTCTAAGTATTTGAGCTTTCAAGACTATCATATCAGTGGGCTTTGGAGCCCATTTTTGCATGCTAGAATTCTGTTTTTACTTGTCTAATTCATACCATGTATGGTCATGTTGATGGTAGTAAAGTGCCCTCTTTTGTGCCTTAGCTTTAGGCCCACTAGCTTGCACATTGGCATGAGTGTTAGTCCACCTTTTTGGGCACTTTTGGGCACTGTTTTGGGGTGGATTGAGGTCTGCCCCTTTATGGTTTAAGTCCACTATTGCATGCTTGTCCCATGTTTGTTGCATATTTGTTTAATAAGGTCTTGTCACATGCTAATCTTTTTACATGATTATCCATGTCTAGCATTGCATACTTAACATGATAGATTGCATTACATTTGGCATGCTTGCATTTTAGCATTAGGTTGCATTGTGGAGCCATGTTTGCATAACATGCATTGCATTACTTGGTTTGGGGTGTCAAGCCAAGTGTGAGGGTTGAGAAGAGTTCATATTACAAGTGATGCAACTTGTCTCAACTCTCGGTCACCGGGGCCCTTGACCTTGGCATGATAGGGTCTTGGTCTTCATTTTTGTGTTGCATGCATCTTCATTGAATTGCAACCTTGGCCTCTTAGGCCATCATGCATCAAAATGCACAATTGATGGCCCGAGGGTCGAGGGCCGTGCTTCCTCGAGTCCAATGCATGATAGGGAGCATGGCCATGCTTACAGGTGCCTGAAATTTCATGCCATGCACTGCCTGTCTTCTGCTGCTGTCAAAACTGTCTTCTGCAGGAAGTTTCTGCCGACCGACAACGTTCAATGCCAACCGGCCATTGGTGAATGGCCGATAACTTTACCAGCAGCCGATGGAAATTCTCTATGGCCGGTGGGCATTTCCTCCAGCCGATGGTATTTTACAGTGTGCAAGGAACATGTCCCAGGATTTTTGCAGTCTTTGGAGATGCAGGACAGTGTAAAACAGAGGCAGCAGTAGCATGGCACGGGTTTTCCGGGCAAGATGGATCGAGCATGCATCATTCGCGCATCCCGAGGCAGGGCTGCGGCCATCTCTATTCTGCATTTAATTTGTTAAATTAGAGGATCTGTAATTAAATTCAGTGTTATCTATTCGGGCTGTATTATTCTTTCGGTCCCTCCGAGCGAGGGCAAACTTGTAATAAGTGTGGGTGCGTGTGTGCATGTCTTCCAACCCCCACTTCTTTCTCCCTTTTACTTACCTACTTTTGATGGTTAGTATTAGGGCATATTTAATTTAGCATACCTTATGCTATGCATGCGTGCATTCATACATTTGTCTTGCATGCACCGGGCTCGGCGCATCATTCTAACTGCATTTGTATTTCAATTCCAAATTGAATACGTGTTAGTTGTAGCATTTCGCATGTCATTGTAGATTAGCCGAGCCTATCTTAGTTGTTTTTTGCATGTGTTGCATTAGCCATCTTCACATGAACTACGATCATGCATATGATTACTAATTAGTTTCTGTTTTGGCTTGGAGTACTAGGTGAGCTTTTACGCTTTAGCATCCTTGCATGTGTGTGAGTGTTGCCATGACAGCATGATTACCATGAGGCTAGTTGCTTATGTGATATAACTGCTTGAATGTCTGTGGATGGAGGTTGAATCACCTAAATTGGAATAATGCATTAAAACTATGAGTTTTAAGCCCACTAGATAGTGGCAAAACCATCTTTTCTAAGCCCACCCGAGGGTGGCAAAATCTACATTTTAAGCCTACTTGCGAGTAGCAAACCACTTTCTAAACAAACATGAAATGTTTTGTTCCAATTCAGGCGATCCAGTCTATACTTGTTTGCTGTGCGCATAACATAGTAATTCTAGGCTAATAACCGGAATAAGAACATATAATGTTTTCAAAACAAGATATCACGGTTAGTAGAGGCCGATCTTTGATCGGGCGAGAGGGGGTGCTCATAGCTGACCTTCCCTAATCGTACCCAAGTTCCCGAGCCGAGGCAACTTTGGTGATGACGGACACGTGGCCTTTGGCACCGAGTCAGGGTTTCCTAAATTTTCCAAAATAAAATATTTAGGTGGCGACTCTGTATCTGGCAAAGCAGTCCATGTTTGGCACTTCTTTCAAAAATCTGTTTTCTCAAAACGATTTGCCAGATTTGGACTATTTGGTTCAGATTTAGAACCGCAAACAAAATCGAGTCCGCACTGTAGAGTGAGGCCCAAGGGCGCGTCTACAGTTTCTGGCGACTCTGCTGGGGATTTAGAGAACTTGACTCGAACTCGTGATATCCTGTTTTGATTTCACTTATGTGTTTCGTTGCATTGCATGTGCATTGGTGCGCCTAGGACACCGTGTTTGCCATCTGCCATTCCTGAACGGTTTGCCGGAGGCTTGTCTTGTCAAGGCATGACCGTAAGGCTGACCGGTTATGGGCTCTGACAGTATGGGAACACAAACCCCGGTTTTACCGGGGCACCCTTTTTGACCATTCGCCCTAGTACATATTCGGAATCCATAGTGACCATTCCAAACTAGGACAGGTTGCTTACCCAATCATAGGTTGTTTGAAGCCGCTGCGTGCGTAATGAAACCCTAGCTCCTGACAAAATAGGACAGGGAAACCCTACCCCAACATAGGGGTGTTTTGGCTCTCATTTACTTGCTATGTGCTTTTAGCATGTATCTCTACAGGGAATACATATATCAGTTTGCAAGTTTGGGCATCCGGCCTGCGGGCACCAGTATCAGTATTTTGAGAATCAATTATCTGTGGGTATCAGATTCAGACTTAGGGGTAACGATTCAGAAACAGTGATCAGTGTTTGAGGAACAGTATGTTCAGCTTATTGGCAGCATATCGTGATACCCAACCATGTGTTAAATGTTTATTTTACGCCGTTACCCTGTCCGATTGTCTATTTATTTATACGCTTTATTTATCTTTTTGCTAGGTAGTTGAGCACAATTGCTTCTGACCCAGTAGATATTCCCCAAGCACTCTGGACTAGAGGTCGTCGACTCCATCGATCTGAGGATCTGGTAGACGGACAACCAGTGTACCACTCTCTACCCCCGGTTACTAGACGGAGGACCGTTAGGCAGAGGGCATCAGTACAGCAGTCAGTTCAGAGGGCCTTATCTACCCCACCTGAGTTCAGTAAAGGTCAGAGTCCTGTTTCACCTACAGAAAGGGAGTACATACCAGTAATTCAACCAGAGCAGGATAGTATCGCCAGTTTAGAGGAGATGGTGCACCAGCTCCAAGAGGGTATGAAAATGATGCAGCAGGATGCTGTCCGACAAGCAGAGTTTGCCAAACAGCAGGCTACAGTTATGAATGAACAAGCGGAGTTGATTGTGAGGTTACAGCAGCAAAACGGAGCCTCTGCTTCACAGCAAGTTCCTCCCCCACCAGGAGTTCCAACCCTCGGGGAGACCGCCAATGTTCGGAATGATACAGAACTTCCCACAGGACCACCTCCACCCCCGATCCTACCCCAGATCCGACCCCAGTTATCAAAAACACCTACCAACCTACCGGACTCTCCCTTTGAGTTCGAAACTGATCCCACCGCACTGAAGTTGAGCAAGCTTGAAAAGTTGTTCAAGAGATCCTAGGGAGTCAAGACCATCCCCGATATTGAAGACAGATACACCGACGCACCTGTGACGCTGCCTAACCAATTCAAAATGCCTCATATTGATCGATTTGATGGGTCCGGGGACCCCATGGTGCACCTGAGACTGTTTTCAGATGTCCTAAGACCAATGGGCCTCAGCAGACTACAGAAGATGTCTTTGTTCGGCCGGACCCTGTCGGGTGTGGCAGCCATATGGTATGCCAAACTAGAAGACGATGTCAAGAGAAGTTGGGACGAGATGGCTGAGGCCTTCATTGCGCAGTACTCATACAATACACAAATTGAGATTACAACCCGTGATCTCGAGACAACAAGGCAAGAGCTTAAAGAGAGTTTTTCAGAATTCATAACCAGATGGAGGGCCAAGGCTTCGATGATGACCTCAAGGCCTACAGATAAAGACCAGATTCGGATGATTGTGCGCAATCTTCAGCCGAAGTTGATGCAAAAGATGATTGTACTCCCCTTTCCTACTTTTTCTGACCTATATGAAATGGGGGTGCAGATTGAGGATGCCTTGAAGCAAGGCTTAATTGATAACGACCGGGAGCAACCCCGAAGAACTTTCAACCGCAACACCAATGCAGGCCCGAGCGGCACTACAACCACAAGAGCCTCCGAAGTGAGCATGGTCACCACCAACCCCCCTCTGAGAAATATGGCGGCCACACCATTCTCCGGTGCGTCCGGAAGCAACCCGCCAACAGCCAAGTACCCACCCAAAAACACTAGGACCTTTGCTCCACTTTATATGCCCCTGTCCAAAGCTCTGCGGGTGCTAATCAGAAAAGGGCACTTGAAGCCCCTAGAGCCGCGGCCCTTACCAGAAAGACTCCCCGCTACCCATAACCCAGCCAAGTATTGTGCATTTCACCAACAGCACAATCATGACACTGATCTGCGCTTTCGATTACGTCATGAGATTCAAGATCTCATCGATAACGGGGTGATCTTGTCTCCCGAGAAACCCAACGTTACTACAAATCCGCTTCCCGCACATAACCAAGCTCCACCACCCAAAAGAATCAATTTCATCCATACTGGGGTCGTGTCCTACGATCCTAGTATCTATATCACTCCTTCCTGCCTACCTAAGCCAGAGGTGTTCCTTCCCGATTGCGCCGATTTGTGCATGATGGACATCTTCATGACCCAACCTAAGCCAGCGGTAGTAACTGTCGAAGACAGGAGAGAGGAGGCCCCAAAGGAGAAGAGGATTGTTGGGCCAGAGTCTGCGGAATCTGGAAGTTGTGTTGAGAAAACTTATAGTCCGGGTGACTACATTTTATCAATAGGCCAGGATGGGCCAGATGTGGAATTTCCAACAGGAGGAGAACTGTGTGTGATCCAAGGGGATAGTCTGGGATAGGGAACAGATGATTTAACAGCTGTGGAAGAGGACCTTGCCAATCTCCGATTTTACAGTGATCAAGATCCAGGGGATGTGGCAGCCAACTGGTATGATTATGATGAGTCGACAGAGGCTACAGGATGGTTAGACGATCAACCAGATGTGGTAGAAGAATTTCAGCTAGAACAAGGCCCAGCAGGGGCGAGAATTTCAGTAACAGCAGGAAAGGTCGAAGAACAGAGTGCATCGCCGGAGAGCGCCGGTGTCAAGAATTTCATTCGGGATTGGAGTATTTCGAATACGGGAATTATTGAACAGTCGGTTGTATTGACACACCCAGAACAGGAAAGATTCGAAGATTCCGAGAGAATCAGGAAGGCAAAGGCCCATGTGGGGACTGAAACTACTGTGTGCACAAGAACCGAGAATGCTATGAACATATGGATGGAAGGTGCCGCGAGTACAAGAACTGTTATGCCAGAGCCGGACAGATGTTTGTCAGCCGCTGATGGGATGTGGTGGGAAGATGAGGACTTGTGTCTCGCCCACACGGATGAAGATTGGGGGAACAACCAACCCGATAACACCTGGTGCCTTGGAGAGGTTGATCATATGACGCGGAGCGGGCGGTACTTCAAACCCCCGCACCTAGATCAGCCAGAGGCCTCGGGGAAGGATAGAGAGGCTGAGAAGCAAAAGGAGAAGCAACTTGAGGAGGAAGCTGTACTCAAACAGCTAAAAAAGATACAAGCAGACATCTCCATCTGGGGACTGCTTATGGCATCACGAGTACACAGACAGGCCGTCCTGTCAGCCATGGACAAGGCCAAGCTTTCGATAGACACCACGCCAGAGCAGCTAGTGGGATTAGTCTTTCCGGGAGGGGCTGCCCCGACGCTAACTTTTTCCGACAAGGAGTTGCCACCCGAGGGGGCAGACCATAATAAGCCACTCTACATCTCTGTGGAGTGTAGGGATAAATGGATACCGGTGGTTCTTGTTGATACTGAATCCGCCATCAACGTCTACCCGGCAAGGACAGCGTATGCAATCGGCTTGAAAGTCGCGGATTTTGTACCAACAACCCAAGTCATCCGGGCGTATGACAATACAAGTAGAGAAGTGATGGGGATCGTAAAAGTTCAGACTAAAGTTGGGCCGGGACAGCATGAGGTAGATTTCCATGTCTTGGAGGTGCCTGCAACTTTCAACTTGCTTTTAGGGCGGCCGTGGCTGCATCAGGTAAAGGCAGTGTCATCCACTTTGCATCAAATGATGAAGTACCCCTATAGGAAGGGAGTAGCCATTGTTTTCGGGAATTCATCAATCCATCCACCACCGGAAGTATCCACGCCTGTTCTAGAAATCGAGCATGGCAACGAGGATGTGTTCATATCAGGTTTTACCCTAGCTGAGGCTCAGGTTGTACAGAACATCATGGCTGCTAACGAGGGGATATATGTCAGTGCCCAAGCAGTGTATCTCATGAACAAGCTCCAACACATCCCCGGGATGGGATTAGGAAAGAACGGCTGCAAGGGCGTCGCAACATCGGCCGAAGTGCCACACAACCCCCATACATTTGGCTTGGGTTATCAGCCCACCAAAGAGGATTGGGCAAGGAAAGGAAAGGAGATGGCTGGGAGAGCCAGAGCGAAACAGATGGGGAGACCTTTCGACTTAATGCACCGGCCCATTCAGGGCACCCTAAACGGATGCTTCGTCCGGGAGGGGGAAGACTTTCCATTTTGTGGTTTTCCGGAACCGTGGCTGAACGCGGAGAGGAAGCGCATACCAGGTTTCGAGATTTTCTCTGACCTGCAGTTACCTGGGGATGATGTTGCTGAAGAGCAGACAGACCCAACAGTTGAGGTTGAACGGAACAGGAAAGTGGAGTCTGAGGACGCCGAACTTGAAATGGGGGTAGCACTGGCATGTCTGCTTTCAGATCCTTCGATCGACCAGCTGTGCTTGGGGGATAACTTCTCGGTGTCCATGATCGGGAATGAAATGGCTGCGGGCCTACCGTCAACTATTTTAGATGCATCCATCACACCCTCTCTCACTTGGCAGTACGAAGAGGGATTTCTGTCGAGCAGCACCGGGTCAAGTAGTGAGCCGGAATCTGATTCCTCCGAATCTGTTGAGTCGGAATCAGGTCCCAGCTCGACTGAGTCTGAGTCCGGTATTCTTGGGGGTGATAACCCGGATGCCACAGTCCTGTCCAGGTCGTCTTTTTCTTTCTCTTTTGAGTCTGTTGTAACAGAAGAATCGGACGGTTCGGAAGCACTTAATGAGAATGATATGAATGTGGTTTCCGAGTACTTTTCTGTGCCTTTGATTTATTGCTTAAATCAGGACTTTCAAAATTTTGATGAAAATGACGAGGACGAAATTCCTCCGGTTTTGCAACGTTTAATTGAACAAGTGCAGGAGAGGTTTGTCAAACCTTTAGTTGATGAAATCATTACTGTGAATGTTGGTACTGAGAAGGACCCGCGGCTGGTCCAGATCGGGTCCACGTTGTCTTCAGAAGAACGCGAGCGCTTAGTCGCTTTATTAAAAGATTTCAAAGATGTTTTCGCGTGGTCCTACGAAGACATGCCTGGAATCGATCCTGAGATCGTATAGCACCGGATCCCTCTTGACCCCGAGGCCCGACCTATCAAACAGAAACTCAGGAGGATCCGCCCTGATTGGGCCATTAAGATCAAGGAAGAGGTCACCAAGCAAATCGACGCAGGCTTCCTGCTGGTATCCGAATACCCGACTTGGTTGGCCAACATTGTTCCAGTGCCGAAGAAGGATGGCAGAATTCGGGTATGTGTAGATTTCAGGGATCTGAACAGGGCCAGTCCGAAGGACGACTTTCCCTTGCCACACATTGACGAGTTGGTAGATTTCACAGCGGGGCATGCTTTGCTTTCATTTATGGATGGCTTCTCAGGCTATAATCAGATAGTAATGGCACCCGAAGACCGGGAGAAGACTGCATTCACCACCCCGTGGGGTACATACTGCTACAGAGTAATGCCATTTGGGTTGAAGAATGCTGGAGCTACTTATCAACGGGCAGCGACCATAATATTACACGATATGATCCACAAAGAGGTTGAGGTGTACGTGGACAACATGATTGTCAAATCCAAAGAAAGAGAAGGCCACTACACCGCCTTGCAAAAGTTTTTCCAACGGATCAGAGAATTTCGCCTGCGGTTGAATCCTCAGAAGTGTACATTCGGTGTTACAGCAGGAAAAATGCTAGGGTTTCTGATTACGCAAAGGGGCATCGAAGTTGACCCTTCCAAAATCAAGGCCATCTTAGAAATGCCACCACCAATGACTGAAAAGGAGGTGCGAGGCTTTCTGGGTAAAGTGCAATTCATAAGGCAGTTTATCTCAAAACTAACCTTGACTTGTGAACCACTTTTTGGTCTCCTGAAGAAAGGAAAGAAATTCCTGTGGGACGGCCGATGCCAAGCAGCTTTTGAACAGATCAAAGAATATTTGCAGAACCCACCTGTGTTGTCACCGCCAGAGCTGGGGAAACCGTTGATATTGTACCTATCAGTAACCGAAACTACAATGGGCTATATGCTCGCACAAGAGTCAGAGGACAAAGTAGAAAGGGCCATCTACTATCTGAGCAAGAAGATGCTGGATTACGAGACCCGATACACTCCGCTGGAGAAGGCTTGTTTGGCCTTAGTATGGGCTACCAGGAAGCTACGGCACTACCTGTTAGCTCACTCTGTAATGTTGGTTTCACGACTCGATCCTATCAAATATCTTTTCGAGAAACCGGCACTTACGGGTAGGCTAGCTCGTTGGCTGCTGTTGCTTTCCGAATTTGACCTAAAGTATGTAACACGCAAGTCCGTAAAATGGAGAGCAGTAGCGGAGTTCCTTGCCGATCACCCGGTCGAAGGGGATGAAGCAGTTGAGTACCTATTCCCGGATGAAGCCATTTTGCACGTCGAAGATGAAACTTGGACGACGTATTTTGACGGAGCGTCAAACCAGTACGGGTATAGGATAGGAGTGTTGCTGATAGCGCCTGACGATTCCCGTATCCCTTTGGCATTCAAGCTCCAGTTCAAAGTCTCAAACAATGAAGCAGAATATGAGGCATGTATTGCCGGCCTAGAAGCAGCCCTAGAACTAGGGGCAAGACGGTTGGACGTCATTGGGGACTCGAACCTTGTTGTGTCTCAAGCAAAAGGACACTGGAAAGTCAAAGAGGAAAAGATGATAATTTACCACCAGACCTTGGATTTGTTAATTCCTCGGTTTGAGAAGCTAAATTTCACCCACCTAGTAAGAGAGAACAACAGGTTCACAGATTCACTAGCAACTCTATCTTCCATGATAGACATTCCGTCCGGAGTCTGGATGCGTCCAGTCATTATTGACCAGAAGTTTGCGCCAGCATATGAGTCAATTTCCGCCATAGATGAGGCTCAGGACGACAATCCCTGGTACTACGACATTTGGAACTTCTTGGAGAAGGAGGCGTATCCACCAGGGGCAAATACCAAGGATAAAAGGGCAATCAGAAGAATGGCTGTTCAGTTCATCATCTGCGGGGGTAAGCTGTATAAGAGAGGTCATCTGGGGATGCATAAGCTCTGTGTAGAAACTGAGGAGTCGAAGCGCCTGATGGAGGCCTTCCATGGAGGAGAATGTGGTGCACATATGAATGGAGTAATGTTGGCCAGAAAAATCCTCAGACAGGGCTACTATTGGTCTACCATGGAAGAGGATTGTATCGGCTTTGTTCGGTGATGCCACAAATGCCAGATCCATGCAAACCGCATGAACATCCCGCCGTCAAAGCTGTACAACATGACGTCCCCATGGCCGTTTTCAGTTTGGGGAATCGATGTGATCGGGGCTGTCACTCCGAAGGGATCGAATGGGCATGAGTTTATTCTGGTAGCGATAGATTACTTTACAAAGTGGGTCGAGGCCCAATCTTATGCGGTGCTGAAGGCTTCGCATGTCGCAAAGTTTATCAGATACAACATCATCTGTCGGTATGGAGTCCCGAACGAGATTGTTTCAGACAATGGTTCCCACTTCAAGAAGGAAGTAATTGACTTGTTGAAGAAATATAATGTGGCTTTTCATAAGTCGTCAACATACCGGCCGCAGACCAACGGAGCAGTTGAGGCCGCCAACAAAAACATCAAACTCATATTGCAGAAGATGGTGGAAACCTATCGGGACTGGCCAGATAAGTTGCCGTTCGCTCTGTGGGGCTATCGGACTTCAATCAGAACTTTTACCGGGGCGACTCCGTATTCATTAGTCTATGGAATGGAGGCCGTCCTACCCATCAAAATTGAGGTTCCGTCATTGCGAGTACTTGTAGACGTCCCCGAACGTCCCGGGAGGATGAACTCCCGTTCTGTTCATATCGGGCTTACTACAGTTCGGACTCAAATTGTCACGGTTCTAAGTCTGAACCAAAGAGTCCAAATCCGGCAAATCGTTTCGAAGAAAAACAGATTTTTTTTAAAAGAAGTGCCAAACATGGACTGCTTTCCCAGATTACAGAGTCGCCACCTAAATATTTTAAAATGGGGGAATTTAGGAAACCCTGACTCGGTGCCGAAGGCCACGTGTCCGTCATCACCAAAGTGACTTGGCTCGGGAGCTCGGGTACGATCGGGGAAGGTCAGCTATGAGCACCCCCTCTCGCCCGGTCCGAAGACCGGCCTCTACTAACCGTGATATCCGATTTTGAAAACATTACATGCACTTATTCCAATTATTAGCCTAGAATTACTATGTTATGCACGCAGCAAACAAGTATAGACTAGATTGCCTAATTTGGAAATAAACATTGCATATCCGTTGGTTTTGAAAATGCATTGGAATTTGCTACTCGCAAGTAGGCTAAAACACGGATTTCAACGAGTTTTCCCAACTCAGGCAATCCAACCTCCACCCACAGGCATTCAAGCAGTTTATCACATAAGCAACTAGCCTCATGGTAATCATGCTATTATGGCAACATTCACACTCATGCGATATGCTAAAGCATAAAAGCTCACCTAGTACTCCAAGCCAAAACAGAAGCTCATTAGAAATCCGTGTATGGACCTAAGCATACTGAAATGTCTAATGCAACACATGCAAAGATGTAATCTAGGCAGGCTCGGCTATCCTAATCATGGCATGTGAAATGCTACAAGTAACACGTATTCAATTTGGAAATTGAAATACAATGCAGTTTGTATGATGTACCGAGCCCGGTGCATGTAAACAAATGCATGGATGCACGCATGCATTGCATAAGGTATGCTAATTTAGATGTGCCCTAATCTACCATCATAAGCAGGTAAATAAAAGGGTAGAAAGAAATGGGGGTTGGAAGACATACACCCACTCACACACACTTATTACAAATGCGCCCTCACTCGGAGGGACCAAAAGAATAATACAGTCTAAAGAATAAACGAATAAATTATTACAAAATTCTAATTACTAAAATTAAATCAAGTAAATAAAGGAAAGGGGGCCTCAGCCCTGCCTCGGGATGCGCGAATGATGCATGCTCGTTGCGACTTGCCCAGAAAAGCCTACACCGTGCCACTGCCACCTCTGTTTTTACTGCCCCGTCTCTTCAAAAAAAAACCAAAGTCCCAGGAAACCTTCCTTGTGTTCTGCTGAGTGCCACCGGCTGGAGGAAACTACCACCGGCTGCTTGTGGTGGTCACCGGCTACAAAATATTCTATCGGCCAGAAATACAGTGCCGGTCGGCACTCTTTACTGCCGGTCGGCACAAAATTCCTGCAGAAGACAGTTTGACAGCAACAGCAGGCAGCAGTGCATGGTATTGGATTTTTGAGCATATTTATGCATGGCCAATGCTCCCTATCATGAATGGGACTCAAGGAAACATGGCTCTTGGTTCTAGGGCTATCAATTGTGCACCTTGGTGCATGATAGCCTAAGATACCAAGGTTGCATTTCATTGTAAAAATGCATGCAACACAACAATGATAACTAAGTCCCTATCATGCCAAAGTCAAGGGCCTTAGTGACATGGGAATTGAGGTGTGTTTTGTCACTTGGAGTACAAACACCTCTCATTTCCCACACTTGGTTTGACACCTCAAACCAAGTAATGAAATGCAATCCATGCAAACATGCATCAACAATGCAACATGACACAAAAGTGTAAGGCATGCCAAATGCTATGTAACACATCATGGGAAGTATACGATACTAAGCATGCACAATGCAAAGTGTGATACAAACATGAACACCTAAGGCAATAGGATTGTCTTATGTCAAGACCATGTTGACTAAGCATGCAACACACATATACTAAACATGCAATGGTAGACTAAGCTACAATGGGACAGCCCTCAAACCTCCCTAAAACAGTGGCAAAACATGCCTAAAATGATGACCAAAACTCATGCAAGCATGCAAGGCAATAGGCCCAAAAACCAAGGGCACCAAAGAGAGTACCTTACTACCATTATCAAGGCCACTCATGACATGCATCTAACAACCAAAAACATACTTCTATCATGCAAAATGACACCCAAAACCCACATATGGCAACCCCAAAATGTATTAATCATGCAAGCATACACAATGCCAATTCCTAGACATAAAAGGGGACACCCTTGAAGCATGAAAATGGTCACATACGTAAACATACACACATGATTTATGGACTGAAATAGGGTCACAAATGATGCCAAATCATGAGGATGATCAATGTTGAACATGCTAGGAACCAAAATGCATGAGGCTTACAAGCCTAGAATACAAAACAACCATGTCAAGCACACTATACATGGCAAAATCAGTGGCTCACAACCCTAAAACATGGCAAATCAAGACCAACATCTTCAAGATGCTAAGCTAAAATCATGGAGATACATGAGGCTAAACACATGGCATGTCTCTAAGCAAAATGGAACATTACAAAGCAAGAATGGGAAGTATGTTAAGGGCCACGAAACCGACCTTAGACAGAGGTATAACATGACTTAAAACACCCCAAAAAGTTCTGAAATGAAGCCAAATGCAAGCATGCACACATGCTACCTCATGAGCCAAGAATGAAAGCCAAAGATGAACAAATGGGAGAGGGGTGTCCCTCCCCTACATGAGACTTCAAAACACCTCCCCCACCACTGAAAACCCACTGGTTTTCAGTGGTGAGAAGACCAAAAACAATGAAGTTAGACAATGCTCCAAAAAAAGGGCACAAAAGGACCAAAACAAGGCCTAAAAGAGTGAGGCTTCCCTCAAATACAAAAGTGACCTTAATGAAAGTTCTTGAGCAAGTAAAAACAAGGTTTTTTTATGTTGAACACAAATCCAAAAACACAAAGCAAGAGGGGTAGAAAGCTAGTGCAAGAATGGGGAAACTAAAGCAAAAAGTTTACCCTTGAAGATCCAATGAAGAACAGGTGGAGCAGCCCTCCTCTAGTGATCAAAACCAGTCCAAGATCACACAAAACAAACCTCCAAGCCTCCTAATCTCGGATTAAGGTGTAGTAGTGTGTGTAATGGTGCAAAAGTAAGGTGAAAGCACACTTTTTGGTCCAAAAACACACACACAAGAGGAGAGAGAGGGAGATATAGATATATATGGATGTATATCAGAGAAATATATGTATAAGCTCTGGTTTTGCCCTTAAAATGTCTAACCCCAATTAAAGGGAGAGAAGGCTTGCTTATATAGGCAACAAAAGGCTCTAAGCTTAATGGCTAAGCAAGAGGAAAGGGGTCAAGGGACCAAGGGGGTGCAAGGCATCTTGGAGAAGCCAAAACAGCTGGCCAAGCTTCTCCAAGAAGCTTGGCCAAAAGGGTTCAAGCTTCTAGAAGCTTTAGGGAGGTCAAAGGTGCATATGGGCCAACCCTATGCACGGGGAGGAGAGATGGTGTAATCCAGCCGGCACAGCTGGCATGCACCATCCTCAGGGGGGTTCAGAAGGGTCACCGGCCAGCCAAAAATGTCACCGGCACAAAAAGGTGCTGGTCGGCAACATATAGTGCCGACCGGCCAAAGATTTGGATAAAATAGTGCCGATGGCCACTAGGGAGTGCCGGTGGAGGTGTGGGGCAGCCGGTGGGATTTAGGGATGGCTAACAAGCCTCCCCCCACCATCAAATGCAAAAACACAAGTGCTTGGTGCCAAAACCAAGCACAAAACAAGCCGATTGAGAGATCCTGAGGCACGGCGTGCAGCCGGGGCCTCCGGGAACTCAAAACAAACACAAACACGGATAATCACCGGGTGTTCAAGCGGTGACGTCCAAGTCTTGAGGACGGTCAAAAATAGGGTGTCTACAGTTGCCCCTCTTTGACAGAACTCGAAAGTCATAACGATGACAGGAGTGAATGTCAAAACCCAGAGACGACCCATTTTTGACAAGGCCGAAGACTTGGACAAACATGCAAGACAAACAAGGTATGTGCCCGAAGGCAGGGGCAAAATGCAAGACGATGCAAGAAGCTGAGCATAACTTATGATCATGCAAAGAAAGCTGTAACGAAACACGCATGCAACAGTTTTAAGCTAGCAAACTCCAAACTACACTACAATGCAGAAAGGGTGTATGAGAATTGTGCAATTCTCGATACGTCTCACGCGGAGAGTACAATACCTGTCCGGTTCGTCTGGTCATGCCAGCTTCAAATGAACCGTACATACAATATCGTGCCTGAAAAGAAAGCAAACTTAACAGGTATGACATTGTTAGCAACATTCACAACAGTGCAATCGAAAGTGCGTGACAACGCATGCAATGTGTATAGAAAATTGTAATTGAACACATATAGTAAAGCAGAGCACGCATACAATGCAATGTGTATAGAGAATTGTAATTGAACACATGTAGTAAAGCAACGCACGCATACGATGCAATGTGTATATAGAGAAGCTTGAACACATATCAGTAAAGCAAAGCACGCATACAATGCAATGTGTATATAGAGAAACTTGAACACATATCAGTAAAGCAAAGCACGCATACAATGCAATGTGTATAAAAGGTAATTGAACGCATGTAAGTAAAGCAGAGCACGCATGCAATGCAATGTGTATAAAAGGTAACTTGAACACATATCAGTAAAGCAAAGCACGCATACAACGCAATGTGTATAGAAGGTAATTTGAACACATGTAAGTAAAGCAGAGCACACATGCAATGCAATGTGTATAGAAAATTGTAATTGAACACATGTAGTAAAGCAACGCACGCATACGATGCAATGTGTATATAGAGAAGCTTGAACACATATCAGTAAAGCAAAGCACGCATACAATGCAATGTGTATAAAAGGTAATTGAACACATGTAAGTAAAGCAGAGCACGCATGCAATGCAATGTGTATAGAAAGGTGATTGAACACATGTAGTAAAGCAATGCACGCATACGATGCAATGTGTATATAGAGAAGCTTGAACACATATCAGTAAAGCAAAGCACGCATACAATGCAATGTGTATAAAAGGTAATTGAACACATGTAAGTAAAGCAGAGCACGCATGCAATGCAATGTGTATAGAAAGGTGATTGAACACATGTAAGTAAAGCAGAACACGCATGCAATGCAATGTGTATAGAAGGCAATTTGAACACATGTAAGTAAAGCAGAGCACGCATGCAATGCAATGTGTATAGAAAGGTAATTGAACACATGTAAGTAAAGCAGAGCACGCATGCAATGCAATGTGTATATAGAGAATTTGAAATTGAACATGGTAAAAACATGATGTTGAAATGCAACGTACTGCAACACAGTATGATTGAAACAATTTCTTTTGAAATTCACAAGATATAAAAGGATATGAGAAGGGACATCCTTCGCATGTTCCGGGCATCGCTCACAAAAGTCATGGCTTGAAATCACCTCGAAGATCCATTAACATTCCAGAAGTGCACTTTCCCGCACTGTTCTTGAATGATGAAGGCGTCAGACCGCACAGCCAACCCAGGCACGGGCGCGGGAGGTATTCTGACTACAAAGGGGAGGTTCCTGGTATTCAATCCAGCACTCTGCTACCCTGCTATTTTCCTGCTTTACTTTCCTTTTTTTCTAGCAGATTAAGCACATTGCACTGCCTCAGGCGGGTTTAAATTCTTTTGAAATTGCGTTTTTTTACAAAAACATATGACGGAAATGAAACAGCTATTCGCTTGAAAAGGTGTTGCATTTGTGTGCATCGCATCGCAAGGCATCACATAACAATGTGAATGAAATTGAAACTGTTTTTTGAAAACAAAGCATCGCATCGTAATAACCAGGTAATGAACCGACTTACAACTCGATAAGCAAGACAAAGACTCGACATACTAGCCAAGTGCAAGTACAACTTGATAGACAAAGTAAAGGCTTAAAGAGACTGACATACAACTCGATAAGCAAATATACAACAACTCGATAAACAAATACGCGCGACTCGGCGGGAATCAATCACCGGAGAGTGCTGGAAGTGGTGGAATTCCCAAATATTCAGCATAAACAGTTTAGAAAACACAGGGGGAAGACCATCGGCTGGACACAAAGGTCATCGGCCGAGGAGAATGGTCATCGGCACATAATTTGGTCGGTCGGCACAAAATTACGGCCGGTCGGCACTATTTACTGCCGGTCGGCTGTAGACTGTCTGCAGCAGCAGAATGTTGACATGTGTTCTCCACTCAACCCTATCCTCTTCAAAAGGGTCTCAGCTTCGTGGTTCTCTTCATTTCCACACCGATTTACTCCAAATGGAAGAATTTCTTGCCCAAAATCTCGCAACTTGGATTAACAACTTGGATGGCTCGGAAAGGCTGAATTTCCGGGCTTTCGGCATAAATGCACTATTCACTTTGCGCCGTACCCCGCTGCATTTTCCATTCCTCCATGCCGCGGCAAGGTTCTGGAACCCAGTAATGCATGTCTTTAGCTTTAACGGGCAAGAGGTGTGTCCCACTTTTGAAGATTTCCAAGCTCTAATGGAATCTGGGCGTAATGAGGAGATCCTGCCTCAACTTCGTTTTGGCCATGCCCAAGCCTTAGGACAAATGTGTGGGCTCTCAATGCCCGATGCTCGTTCTCTAATTTGTGACGGGACATTAGATGTTCCGAGCTTGGTTTGTCGTTTTTCCGAGATTGGTGATCGCGGCGACCATTACTGGCAAGGCTTTCGGCGACACGCCCTCTGTCTATGCCTGCTTTCTCATTTTCTGTTCGTCTCTGGTTCCGGAGGGCCCAGTGTCCGGTTGATTGAGGTTGCCCAAGGCTTGAAGGAGGGCAAAAGCTGCATTGCCATGATCCTGGCTGAGACATTGCTGGGCTTAGACGCCTTTTATCATCGAGAGACGACCAGATTAGCGGGGAGTCCATTATTACTGCAGGTAATGTTTCCCACCCAATCTCACATTTATGTTTGCTCACATCACTCGGCCCTCATGCTCGGTTTTTCTCATAAAAACCCTTTTCTCACTTTTCCTCTCATCGTACATCTCTCTATTCTTTATTCTCTCATTTTCTATCCCTCCCCAGGTGTGGTTGATGGATAAACTGCGAGTTGTGGACTCCTGCCCAGCATATTCAGCTCGTGGTTACTTCTTCAGGCAACGCCTAGTTGATGCCCTTGACGAGGGTTGGTGGTTTGAATGGATGTGCAGTTTGTCCGCAGACCGCATTGCGTGGCGATGCCCTTGGCTCAATCTCCCAATGATGAGTTACAGTATGACCCGTCAACCCGGGATCCAATTGATTGGCTTGACTCACTGTGTCTTCTACTTTCCATTCCGTATCCTGCGCCAGTTTGGTCATAATTAGACTTGCCCGCCGGAAGGGATAGAGTACCCGGCCACATTCCCGATTCGAGGCGCACAGCTGGCCCGATATGCCACAGCATGGAGGACGAGAGAACTCCTGGCCCCCGCTCCCACTTTTAGTTGCACTTTGTCTGATGAGTGCTTAGATTGGCTTAACGAAGAGGCACAGGAGGGGCCTACTTTGGCATCAGAGGCTTCGACCAGCTCTAGGAGGGGGCGCAGGGACGTTTGACTTGACCATGCCCCGGATTTATTGCTTTATTAGTACTTTCAAGTTTTCTTTATGAATGTAATAAAAAGCAACTTCAATTGTATGCAAGAGCAAGAGAACTCTATTTGAAATCAATGAAATTGAAGGTTGTGGTACTGAAAATTTTCCGTTTTGGTCCAGAAATGGTCTTAGTTGTAAAAAGATTTATTTGAACAAAGTCATCTTCATTAAAACTTTTCAAAACTATTTTCGATATGGATCAGAACTGGACACGCCTGAGATCTGTCACTGAGATGCACAACCTCGGATCCCAGCAACTGGAAAGTTGCCCCTAGTCTGAATGGTACCACAGCACCTCCTGGCAACGGAAAGTTGCCCCTAGTCTGAATAGCACTGCACCGGAGATTACGATGAATGCTGATGGACAAGGATGACTGAGATGATCAAAATGAACAAAGTTGATCGGGGAAAATGTTTATGGCTGAACTTCAGGATGAAGCTGCCTACGTATCCCAAAGATGGGAATCAAGCCTTACGTAGTTCAGGCTTGGGTTCACTCGAGTATTTTCACTCTCCTTTTGTGCTCTAACTTTTGCCAAGGTCGCCCTTTGCGGGTTTTCAACCTTGCGAGCTCAGTTTTTATATATTCTAATTTTTTTGTGCTTTGAATTTTGCCTAGGTCGCCCTTTCGGGTTTTTGGCCTAGCGAGCCTCTCAGGGGTAATATTTCTTCAACTTGTCCATGTTGATCGGTTGGGAGAACTCTAGGCCATCTAGGTCCATCAAAACCACAGCTCCACCTGACCAGATAGACTTGATGATATAGGGACCAGTCCAATTGGGTCTGAACTTGCCCCTTGGGTCATGGATGGGAGCTCGGTTGTCCTTGAGCACCAGATCTCCTTCCTTCAAATTCCTGGACTTTACTCTCTTGTTAAAAGCCCGGGCGATTCTGCGTTGATATCCTTGGACATGGTACAGTGCTTTTAATCTCCTTTCATCAAAGAGCATGAGTTCCTCGAATCTGCCCTACTGCCAATCTGCCTCAGCTATCTGACACTCAGCCAGTACTCGTAAAGATGGAACCTCAATCTCTATAGGTAGAACGACCTCCATCCCATATACCAAGGAATACGGAGTCGCTCCGGTAGAAGTTCTAATTGACGTTCGGTAACCCCACAGAGCAAACGGCAACTTATCTGGCCAGTCCCGATAGGTTTCCACCATCTTCCGCAGTATGTGTTTGACGTCTTTGTTGGCGGCCTCAACTGCTCCGTTGGTCTGCGGCCGATACGTGGACGACTTATGAAAAGCCACATTGTACTTCTCCAACAAATCAATCACCTCCTTCTTGAAGTGAGAACCATTGTCCGAAATGATCTCATTCGGGACTCCATAACGGCAGATAATGTTGTTTCTGATAAACTTTGCGACATGCGAAGCCTTCAACACGGCATAAGATTGGGCCTCGACCCACTTCGTAAAGTAATCTATTGCTACCAAGATAAACTGATGCCCATTCGACCCCTTCGGAGTAACAGCTCCAATCACATCGATCCCCCAAACTGAAAATGGCCATGCGACGTCATGTTGTACAGCTTTGACGGCGGGATGTTCGTGCGGTTTGCGTGAATCTGGCATTTGTGGCATCGCCGGACAAAGCCGATACAATCCTCCTCCATGGTAGACCAGTAGTAGCCTTGTCTGAGGATCTTTCGTGCCAGCATCACTCCATTCATATGTGCCCCACATTCTCCTCCATGGATGGCCTCCATCAGGCGCTTCGACTCTTCAGCTTCTACGCACAGCTTGTGCATTCCCAGGTGACCTCTTTTGTACAATTTACCCCCGCAGATGATAAACTGAACAGCCATTCTTCTGATTGCCCTTTTGTCCTTGGCATTTGCCCCTGGTGGGTATGCTTCCTTTTCCAAGAATTTCCATATGTCGTGATACCAAGGGTTGTTATCCTGCACTTCATCTATGGCAGAGATTGACTCGTAGGCAGGTGCAAATTTCTGGTCAATAATAACTGGACGCATCCGGACCCTAGATGGGATGTCTATCATGGAAGATAGAGTTGCTAGCGAATCTGCAAACCTGTTGTTCTCTCTCACTAGGTGAGTGAAATTTAGCTTTTCAAACCGAGGAATTAACACATCCAAGGTCTGGTGGTAAATTATCATCTTTTCCTCTTTTACTTTCCAATCTCCTTTAGCTTGAGACACAACTAGGTTCGAATCCCCAATGACGGCCAATCGCCTTGCCCCTAGTTCTAGGGCAGCTTCTAAACCGGCGATACATGCCTCATATTCTGCCTCATTATTCGAGACTTTGAACCGGAGCTTGAATGCTAAAGGAATACGGGAATCGTCGGGCGCTATCAGCAACACCCCTATCCCATACCCATACTGATTTGACGCTCCGTCAAAGTACATCGTCCAAGTTTCGTCTTCGATGTGCAGAATATCTTCATCTGGGAATAGGTACTCAACCGCTTCATCTCCTTCAACCGGGTGGTCGGCAAGGAACTCTGCCACCGCTCTCCCTTTTACAGACTTGCGCGTCACATACTTGAGATCAAATTCGGAGAGCAACAGCAGCCAACGAGCTAGCCTACCCGTAAGTGCTGGTTTCTCGAAAAGATATTTGATGGGATCAAGTCGTGAAACCAGCATTACAGAGTGAGCTAACAGGTAGTGCCGCAACTTCCTGGTAGCCCATACCAAGGCCAAACAAGCCTTCTCCAGCGGAGTGTAGCGGGTCTCGTAATCCAGCATCTTCTTGCTCAGATAGTAGATGGCCCTTTCCGCTTTATCTTCCGACTCTTGTGCGAGCATGCAGCCCATTGTAGTCTCGGTTACTGACAGATACAATATCAACGGCTTCCCCGGCTTTGGTGGTGACAACACGGGCGGATTCTGTAGATATTCTTTAATCTGTTCAAATGCAGCTTGGCATCGGCCGTCCCAATGGAACTTCTTTCCTTTCTTCAGAAGACCAAAAAGTGGTTCACAAGTTAAGGTTAGTTTTGAGATAAACCGCCTTATGAATTGCACTTTACCCAGAAAGCCTCGCACCTCCTTTTCAGTCATTGGTGGTGGCATTTCTAAGATGGCCTTGATTTTGGAAGGGTCGACTTCGATGCCCCTTTGTGTAATCAGAAACCCCAGCATTTTTCCCGCTGTAACACCAAACGTACATTTTTGAGGATTCAGCCGCAGCCTAAATTCCCTGATCCTTTGGAAAAACTTTTGCAAGGCGGTGTAGTGGCCCTCTCTTTCTTTGGACTTGACAATCATGTCGTCCACATACACCTCGACCTCTTTATGGATCATGTCATGTAATATTGTGGTTGCAGCCCGTTGATATGTAGCCCCGGCGTTCTTCAGCCCAAACGGCATTACTCTGTAGCAATACGTACCCCACGGGGTGGTAAAAGCAGTCTTCTCCCGGTCTTCGGGTGCCATTACTATCTGATTATAACCTGAGAAGCCATCCATGAACGAGAGCAAAGCATGCCCCGCTGTGAAATCTACCAACTCGTCGATATGCGGTAAGGAAAAGTCATCCTTCGGACTGGCTCTGTTCAAATCCCTGAAGTCCACACATACCCGGATTCTGCCATCCTTCTTCGGTACTGGAACAATGTTGGCCAACCAAGTCGGGTATTCGGATACCAGCAGGAAGCCTGCGTCAATCTGCTTGGTGACCTCTTCCTTGATCTTAATGGCCCAGTCAGGGCGGATCCTCCTGAGTTTTTGCTTGACAGGTCGGGCCTCGGGGTCAAGAGGGATCCGGATGCATCCAAAATAGTTGCTGGTTGGCTCGCAGCCGTCTCATCTCCGATCATGGACACCGAGGAGTTATCCCCCGAGCACAACTGGTCGATCGAAGGATCTGAAAGTAGACATGCCAGTGCTACCCCCATTTCAAACTCTGTACCCACAAACTCCGTTTCTTTGCTATGCTCAGCCTCAACTGTTGGGTCTGTCTGCTCTTCAGCAACATCATCCCCAGATATTTGTAAGTCAAAGAAGATTTCGAAACCCGGCACGCGCTTCTTCTCTGCGTTCAACCACGGCTCCGGAAAACCACATAATGGAAAGTCCTCCCCTTCCCGGACGAAGCGTCCGTTTAGGGTACCCCGGATGGGCCGATGCATCAACTCAAAAGGTCTTCCCATTTGTTTTGCTTTGGCTCTTCCAGCCATTTCTTTTCCTCTTCTTACCCAATCTTCCTTAGTGGGCAGATAACCCAAGCCGAAGGTGTGGGGATTGTGTGGCACTCCGGCCAATGTTGCAATGCCTTTGCGGCCGCTCTTTCCTAATCCCATCCCGGGGATATGTTGGAGCTTGTTCATGAGATACACTGCTTGGGCACTGACATAGATCCCTTCGTTAGCAGCCATGATGTTTTGTACAACCTGAGCCTCAGCTAGGGTAAACCCTGATATGAACATATCTTCCATGCCATGCTCGATTTCTAGAACAGGCGTGGATACCTCCGGTGGTGGGTGGGTTGATGAGTTTCCAAAGACAATGGCTACTCCCTTTCCATAAGGGTATTTCACCATTTGATGCAAATTAGATGATACCGCCTTCACCTGATGCAGCCACGGCCGCCCCAAAAGCAAGTTGAAAGTCGCAGGCACTTCCAAGACATGGAAATCTATCTCATGCTGCCCTGGCCCGACCTTTGTCCGAACTTTTACGGTTCCCATCACTTCTCTACTTGTGTTGTCGTATGCCCGGATAACCTGGGCTGTTGGTACAAAATCTGCGGTTTTCAAACCAATTGCGTATGCCGTTCTTGCCGGGCAAACGTTGATGGCGGACCCGGTATCAATAAGTACCACCGGTATCCATTTATCCCTACACTCCACAGAGATGTAGAGGGGCTTGTTATGGTCTGCCCCCTTGGGTGGCAATTCCTTGTCGGAAAAGGTCAGCATCGGGGTGGCTCCCCCCGGAAAGACCAATCCCACCAGCTGCTCTGGTGTGGTTTCTATTGAAAGCTTTGCTTTGTCCATGGCTGATAAGACAGCCTCTCTATGCACCCGTGATGCCATGAGCAGTCCCCATATAGAGATGTCTGCTTGTATCTTTTTAAGCTGTTTGAGCACAGCCTCCTCTTCAAGTTGTTTTTCTTTTTGCTTTTTAGCCTCTCTATCCTTCCCAGAAGCCTCTGGCTGATCTAAGTGTGGAGGTTTGAAATACCGCCCACTCCGTGTCATGTGATCTACCTCTCCAAGGTACCAAGTGTCATCAGGTTGGTTGTTACCCCAATCTTTGCCTGTATGGGCGAGGCATAAATCTTCATCCTCCCACCACATATCATCAGCAGCTGATAAACATCTGTCCGGCTCTAGCATGACTGTTTTTGCGCTCGCAGCACCTTCCGTCCACATACCTGCAGTATTCTCGGTCCCTGTGCACACGGCAGTTTCGACTCCCACATGGGCTTTTGCTTTCCTGATTCTCTCAGAATCTTCAAAACTTACTTGTTCTGACATGACTGACCGTTCAAGAATCCCTGTACTCAAAATACTCCAGTTTCGAGCGAAATTCTTGACACCGGCGCTCTCCGGCGAGGTACTCTTCTCTTCGACCCTCCCGGCTGTTACTGATATTCTCGCCCCTGCTGGGCCCTGTTCTGACTGAAACTCCCCTATCACATCGGGTTGATCGTCCAACCACCCGGTAACTTCTACTGAATCCTCATAATCGAACCATGCGACTGCCGCATCCACTGGGTCTTGGTCACTGTAAAACTGGAGATCGGCAAGGTCCTCCTCCACAGCTGTTACATCATCTGTTTCCTGTCTCAAACTGTTCCCATGGATCACACACAGCTCTTCCCCTGTTGGCAGTTCTATTCCTGGCCCATCTTGGCCTATTGATAAAACGTAGTCACACGGACTATATGCAATCTCAACACAACTCCCAGACTCCGCAGACTCTGGCTCAACAGTCCTGTTTTCCTCTGGAATCTCTCCTCTTGCATTCTCAACAGTCACCGCCGTAGGCTTAGGTTGGGTCATGGAGATGTCCATCATGCACAAGTCAGTGCAATCAGGGAGGAACACCTCCGGCTTGGGTAGGTGGGTAGGAGTGATATAGATACTAGGGTCGTAGGACACGCCCCCGGTATGGATAAAATTGAGTCTTTTGGGCGGTGGAGCTTGGTTATGTGCGGGGAGAGGGTTTGTAGTAACATTGGGTTTCTCCGGAGGCAGAATCACCCCGTTATCGATGAGATCTTGAATCTCATGACGTAACCGGAAACACAGGTCGGTATCATGGCCGTGCTGTTGATGAAATGCACAATATTTGGCTGGGTTATGGGGAGGAGGGAGTTTTTCTGGTAGGGGCCGCGGCTCCAGGGGCTTCAGATGCCCTTTTTTGATCAAAACCCCCAGAGCTTTGGATAGGGGCATATAAAGTGGGGCGAAGGTTCTGGTGTTTCTGGGTGGGTATTTGGTTGTTTGCGGGTTGCTTCCGGACGCACCGGAAAATGGTGAAGCTGCTGTATTTCTTGGAGGGGGGTTGGCGGTGACCATGCTCACTTCCTGAGCTCTTGCAGTCGTAACGCCACTCGGGCCTGCATTGCTACCGCGATTGAAAGTTCGTCGAGGTTGCTCCCGGTCGTTATCGATCAAGCCTTGCTTCAAGGCATCCTCAATCTGTACCCCCATTTCATGTAGGTCAGAAAAAGTAGGAAAGGGGAGTACTATCATCTTTTGCATCAACTTCGGTTGGAGATTGCGCACAATCATCCGAATTTGGTCTTTGTCTGTAGGCCTCAAGGTCATCATCGAAGCCTTGGCCCTCCATCTGGTTACAAACTCTAAGAAACTTTCCTTAGGCTCTTGTCTAGTCGTCTCGAGATCACGGGTCGTAATCTCAATCTGTGTGTTGCATGAGTACTGCGCGATGAAGGCCTCAGCCATTTCATTCCAATTCCTCTTGACGTCATCCTCCAACTTGGCATACCATATAGCCGCCACACCCGACAGGGTCCGGCCAAACAAAGACAACTTCTGAAGCCTACTGAGGCCCATTGGCCTTAGGACATCTGAAAACAATCTTAAGTGCACCATGGGGTCCTCGGTCCCGTCGAACCAATCAATATGAGGCATTTTGAATCTGTCGGGCAGCGTCACAGCTGCGTCGGTATAACCATCTTCAATATCGGGGATAGTCTTGACCCCTTGGGATCTCTTGAACAGCTTTTCAAGCTTGCTCAGTTTCAGTGCGGTAGAATCAGTCTCGAACTCGAAGGGAGAGTCCAGTAGGTTGGTGGGCGTCTTTGATAGCTGGGGTTGGATTTGAGGCGGGGCTAGAGGTGGGGGTGGTCCCGTGGGCAGTTCTGCATCATTCTGAACATTGGCTGTCTCCCCAAGGTTCGGAACTCCTGGTGGGGGGGGAACTTGATGCGAAGCAGATGCTCCGGTTTGCTGTTCTAGTCTGGCAATTGTCTCTGCCTGTTCCCTCACAACTGTAGCCTGTTGCCTGGAGAATTCTGCCTGACGGACGGCATCCTGCTGCATTGTTTTCATACTCTCTTGGAGGTGGCGCACCATTTCTTCCAAACTAGCCATACTATCCTGCTCTGGTTGGATTACTGGTATATATTCTTCCTCTGTTGGTGACACAGAATCCTGATCCCTACTGAACACAGGTGGGGTAGATAAGGCCTTCTGAACTGACTGTTGTACTGATGTCCTCTGCCTTACTGTCCTCCGTTTAATAACCGGGGGTAGTGAGTAGTACACTGGTTGTCCGTCTATCAGATCCTCAGATCGAAGGAGTCGACGTCCTCTAATCCAGGGTGCTTGGGGGATATCTATCGGGTCGGTAGCAATCGTGCCCAACTACCCTAATAAAAAGACAAATAAAGCGTATAAATAAACAGACAATTGGACAGCACAACGGCATAAAATAAACATACAACACACAGTTTAGATAACACGTTGAACTCGATACACTGTTCCTCAAATACTGATCACTGTTTCTGAATCATTGCCCCCAAGTCTGAACCTTGAACCCACAGATAACTGATTCCCCAAAATACCGTTACTGGTGCACTCAGGCCTGATACCCAACCCTGCAAACTGACATGTGTGTTCCTGTAGAGATACACTCTAAAAGCACATAGCAGATAAATGAGAGCCAATACACCCCTATATTGGGGTAGGGTTTCCCTGTCCTATTTTGTCAGGAGCTAGGGTTTCACTACGCACGCAGCGGTTTCAAACAACCTAACATCGAGTAAGCAACCTGTCCTAGTTTGGAATGGTCACTATGGATTCCGAATATGCACTAGGTCGAATGGTCGAAAAGGGTGCCCCGGTAAAACTGGGGTTTGTGTTCCCATACTGGCAGAGCCCACAACCGGTCAGCCTTACGGTCATGCCTTGACAAGACAAGCCTCCAGCAAACCGCTCAGGAATAGCAGATGGCCAACACGGTGTCCTAGGCGCACCAATGCACATGCAATGCAAAGAACCACATAAGTGAAATTAAAACTGGATATCACGAGTTCGAGTCAAGCTCTCTAAAATCCCCAGCAGAGTCGCCAGAAAATGTAGACGTCCCCGAACGTCCCGGGAGGATGAACTCCCGTTCTGTTCATATCGGGCTTACTACAGTTCGGACTCAAATTGTCACGGTTCTAAGTCTGAACCAAAGAGTCCAAATCCGGCAAATCGTTTTGAAGAAAAACAGATTTTTTTGAAAAGAAGTGCCAAACATGGACTGCTTTCCCAGATTTCAGAGTCGCCACCTAAATATTTTAAAATGGGGGAATTTAGGAAACCCTGACTCGGTGCCAAAGGCCACGTGTCCGTCATCACCAAAGTGACTTGGCTCGGGAGCTCGGGTACGATCGGGGAAGGTCAGCTATGAGCACCCCCTCTCGCCCGGTCCGAAGACCGGCCTCTACTAACCGTGATATCTGATTTTGAAAACATTACATGCTCTTATTCCAATTATTAGCCTAGAATTACTATGTTATGCACGCAGCAAACAAGTACAGACTAGATTGCCTAATTTGGAAATAAACATTGCATATCCGTTGGTTTTGAAAATGCATTGGAATTTGCTACTCGCAAGTAGGCTAAAACACGGATTTCAACGAGTTTTCCCAACTCAGGCAATCCAACCTCCACCCACAGGCATTCAAGCAGTTTATCACATAAGCAACTAGCCTCATGGTAATCATGCTATTATGGCAACATTCACACTCATGCGATATGCTAAAGCATAAAAGCTCACCTAGTACTCCAAGCCAAAACAGAAGCTCATTAGAAATCCGTGTATGGACCTAAGCATACTGAAATGTCTAATGCAACACATGCAAAGATGTAATCTAGGCAGGCTCGGCTATCCTAATCATGGCATGTGAAATGCTACAAGTAACGCGTATTCAATTTGGAAATTGAAATACAATGCAGTTTGTATGATGTACTGAGCCCGGTGCATGTAAACAAATGCATGGATGCACGCATGCATTGCATAAGGTATGCTAATTTAGATGTGCCTTAATCTACCATCATAAGCAGGTAAATAAAAGGGTAGAAAGAAATGGGGGTTGGAAGACATACACCCACTCACACACACTTATTATAAATGCGCCCTCACTCGGAGGGACCAAAAGAATAATACAGTCTAAAGAATAAACGAATAAATTATTACAAAATTCTAATTACTAAAATTAAATCAAGTAAATAAAGGAAAGGGGGCCTCAGCCTTGCCTCGGGATGCGCGAATGATGCATGCTCGTTGCGACTTGCCCGGAAAAGCCTACACCGTGCCACTGCCATCTCTGTTTTTACTGCCCCGTCTCTTCAAAAAAAAACCAAAGTCCCAGGAAACCTTCCTTGTGTTCTGCTGAGTGCCACCGGCTGGAGGAAACTACCACCGGCTGCTTGTGGTGGTCACCGGCTACAAAATATTCTATCGGCCATAAATACAGTGCCGGTCGGCACTCTTTACTGCCGGTCGGCACAAAATTCCTGCAGAAGACAGTTTGACAGCAACAGCAGGCAGCAGTGCATGGTATTGGATTTTTGAGCATATTTATGCATGGCCAATGCTCCCTATCATGAATGGGACTCAAGGAAACATGGCTCTTGGTTCTAGGGCTATCAATTGTGCACCTTGGTGCATGATAGCCTAAGATACCAAGGTTGCATTTCATTGTAAAAATGCATGCAACACAACAATGATAACTAAGTCCCTATCATGCCAAAGTCAAGGGCCTTAGTGACATGGGAATTGAGGTGTGTTTTGTCACTTGGAGTACAAACACCTCTCATTTCCCACACTTGGTTTGACACCCCAAACCAAGTAATGAAATGCAATCCATGCAAACATGCATCAACAATGCAACATGACACAAAAGTGTAAGGCATGCCAAATGCTATGTAACACATCATGGGAAGTATACGATACTAAGCATGCACAATGCAAAGTGTGATACAAACATGAACACCTAAGGCAATAGGATTGTCTTATGTCAAGACCATGTTGACTAAGCATGCAACACACATATACTAAACATGCAATGGTAGACTAAGCTACAATGGGACAGCCCTCAAACCTCCCTAAAACAGTGGCAAAACATGCCTAAAATGATGACCAAAACTCATGCAAGCATGCAAGGCAATAGGCCCAAAAACCAAGGGCACCAAAGAGAGTACCTTACTACCATTATCAAGGCCACTCATGGCATGCATCTAACAACCAAAAACAGACTTCTATCATGCAAAATGACACCCAAAACCCACATATGGCAACCCCAAAATGTATTAATCATGCAAGCATACACAATGCCAATTCCTAGACATAAAAGGGGACACCCTTGAAGCATGAAAATGGTCACATACGTAAACATACACACATGATTTATGGACTGAAATAGGGTCACAAATGATGCCAAATCATGAGGATGATCAATGTTGAACATGCTAGGAACCAAAATGCATGAGGCTTACAAGCCTAGAATACAAAACAACCATGTCAAGCACACTATACATGGCAAAATCAGTGGCTCACAACCCTAAAACATGGCAAATCAAGACCAACATCTTCAAGATGCTAAGCTAAAATCATGGAGATACATGAGGCTAAGCACATGGCATGTCTCTAAGCAAAATGGAACATTACAAAGCAAGAATGGGAAGTATGTTAAGGGCCACGAAACCGACCTTAGACAGAGGTATAACATGACTTAAAACACCTCAAAAAGTTCTGAAATGAAGCCAAATGCAAGCATGCACACATGCTACCTCATGAGCCAAGAATGAAAGCCAAAGATGAACAAATGGGAGAGGGGTGTCCCTCCCCTACATGAGACTTCAAAACACCTCCCCCACCACTGAAAACCCACTGGTTTTCAGTGGTGAGAAGACCAAAAACAATGAAGTTAGACAATGCTCCAAAAAAAGGGCACAAAAGGACCAAAACAAGGCCTAAAAGAGTGAGGCTTCCCTCAAATACAAAAGTGACCTTAATGAAAGTTCTTGAGCAAATAAAAACAAGGTTTTTTTATGTTGAACACAAATCCAAAAACACAAAGCAAGAGGGGTAGAAAGCTAGTGCAAGAATGGGGAAACTAAAGCAAAAAGTTTACCCTTGAAGATCCAATGAAGAACAGGTGGAGCAGCCCTCCTCTAGTGATCAAAACGAGTCCAAGATCACACAAAACAAACCTCCAAGCCTCCTAATCTCGGATTAAGGTGTAGTAGTGTGTGTAATGGTGCAAAAGTAAGGTGAAAGCACACTTTTTGGTCCAAAAACACACACACAAGAGGAGAGAGAGGGAGATATAGATATATATGGATGTATATCAGAGAAATATATGTATAAGCTCTAGTTTTGCCCTTAAAATGTCTAACCCCAATTAAAGGGAGAGAAGGCTTGCTTATATAGGCAACAAAAGGCTCTAAGCTTAATGGCTAAGCAAGAGGAAAGGGGTCAAGGGACCAAGGGGGTGCAAGGCATCTTGGAGAAGCCAAAACAGCTGGCCAAGCTTCTCCAAGAAGCTTGGCCAAAAGGGTTCAAGCTTCTAGAAGCTTTAGGGAGGTCAAAGGTGCATATGGGCCAACCCTATGCACGGGGAGGAAAGATGGTGTAATCCAGCTGGCACAGCTGGCATGCACCATCCTCAGGGGGGTTCAGAAGGGTCACCGGCCAGCCAAAAATGTCACCGGCACAAAAAGGTGCCGGTCGGCAACATATAGTGCCGACCGGCCAAAGATTTGGATAAAATAGTGCCGATGGCCACTAGGGAGTGCCGGTGGAGGTGTGGGGCAGCCGGTGGGATTCAGGGATGGCTCACAAGCCTCCCCCCACCATCAAATGCAAAAACACAAGTGCTTGGTGCCAAAACCAAGCACAAAACAAGCCGATTGAGAGATCCTGAGGCACGGCGTGCAGCCGGGGCCTCCGGGAACTCAAAACAAACACAAACACGGATAATCACCGGGTGTTCAAGCGGTGACGTCCAAGTCTTGAGGACGGTCAAAAATAGGGTGTCTACAGTACTGGCTGAGTGTCAAATAGCCGAAGCAGATTGGCAGCAGAGCAGGTTTGCGGAACTCATGCTCTTCGATGAGAGAAGACTGAAAGCACTGTACCATGTTCAGGGTTATCAGCGCAGAATTGCCTGGGCTTTCAACAAGAAAGTTAAGTCCAGGAATTTGAAGGAAGGAGATCTGGTGCTCAAAGACAACCGAGCTCCCATCCATGACGCAAGGGGCAAGTTCAGACCCAATTGGACTGGTCCCTACATCATCAAAGCCATCTGGTCGGGCGGAGCTGTGGTTCTGATGGACTTAGATGGCCTGGAGTTCTCACAACCGATCAACATGGACAAGTTAAAGAAATATTACCCTTGAGAGGCTCGCTAGGCCGAAAACCCGAAAGGGCGTCCTAGGCAAAACTCAGAACATAGAAAATTTGAAATTATAAAAACTAAGCTCGCAAGGTTGAAAACCCGCAAAGGGCGGCCTTGGCAAAAGTTAGAGCGTAAAAGGAGAGGTTAATACCTGAGTGTACCTTCACCCCGAACTACGTAAGGCTTGATTCCCATCTTTGGGATACGTAGGCAGCTTCATCCTGAAGTTCAACCATCACCTTTTTCCCCGATCAACTTCGTCCATTTGATCCTCTTGAGCCATCTTTGTCTATTCAGCATCCAAGAGTTCGGATATGATCTCCGGTGCAGTGCTTTTCAGACTAGGGGCAACTTTCTGTTGCCATGCAGTGCCGCGGTACTATTCAGGCTAGGGGCAACTTTCCAGTTGCTAGAATTCGGGGTTGTGCATCTCAGTGACAAATTTCAGGCGTGTCCAGTTCTGATCCATATCGAAAATGGTTTTGAAAAGTTTTAATAAAAGTTGACTTTGTTCAAAATTAATCTTTTTACAACTAAGACCATTTATGGACCAAAACGGGAAATTTTCAGTACCACAATCTTCAATTTCATTGATTTCAATACAGAGTTCTCCTGCTCTTGCATACAATTGAAGTTGCTTTTTATTACATTCATGAAGAAAACTTGAAAGTACTAACAAAGCAATAAATCCGGGGCGTAGTCAAGTCAGGTGTCCCTGCGCCCCCTCCCGGAGCTAGTCGAAGCCTCTGATGCCAAGCTGGGCCCGATCTGTGCCTCCTCATTAAGCCAATCCCAGCACTCGTCAGACAGAGTGCAACTAAAAGTAGGAGCGGGGGCAAGGAGTTCTCTAGTCCTCCACGCTGCGGCCTGCCGAATAAGTTGCGTACCTCGGACCGGGAATATAGCCGGATATTCTGTCCCTTCTGGTGGACAAGTCTGATCATGACCAAACTGGCGGCGGAACCGGAATGGGAAATAGAACACACAGTGATTCGAGCCAATCAATCGAATCCCGGTCTGCCGGGACATACTATAGCTCATTGCCGGTAGATTGAGCCAAGGACATCGCCAAGCAATGCGATCCGCGGACAAACTACACATCCAGTCAAACCACTAACCCTCATCAAGGGCGTCGACTAGGTGTTGCCTGAAGAAGTAACCACGAGCTGAGTAAGCTGGGCAAGAGTCCACAACCTGCAATTTATCCATCAACCATACCTGGAAAGGGATTGAAAAAATGAGAGAATAAAGAATAGAGAGGTGTGCGATGAGAGGAAAAGTGAGAAAAGGGTTTTTGTGAGAAAAAACGAGCTTGAGGGCCGAGTGATGTGAGCAAACACATATGTAAGAACAGGTGGGAAACATTACCTGTAGCAGTAGTGGACTCCCCGCAAATCTGGTCGTCTCTCGACGATAGAAGGCATCCAAGCCCATCAGCGTCTCAGCCAGGATCATGGCAATGCAGCTCTTGCCCTCCTTCAAGCCTTGAGCGACCTCGATCAACCGAATGCTAGATTCTCCGGAGCCTGAGGCAAATAGAAAATGAGACAGCAGGCACAAAAAGAAGGCATGCCGTCGGAAGCCTTGCCAATGATGGTCATTGCGGTCACCGGCGTCTGAAAACCGATAAATCAAGCTTGGAATATCCAACATACCATCGCAAACCAGGGACCGAGCATCATACATAGTAAGTCCACACATCCGCCCCAAGGCCTGGGCATGGCCAAAGTTGAGTTGAGGTAAGATTTCCTCGTTGCGCTCAGACTCCATTAAAGCTTGAAAGTCTTCAAAGGTAGGACATACCTCTTGCCCGCTGAAGCTAAAAACGTGCGTCACCGGATTCCAAAACCTCGCTGCGGCGTGGAGAAATGGAAAATGCAGCGGGGTACGACGCAGAGTGAATAGTGCATTTATATCAAAGCCTCGGAAACTCAGCTTTTCCGAGCCATCCAAGTTGTTAATCCAAGTTGTGAGATTTTGGGCAAGAAATTCTTCCATTTGGAGCAAATCAGTGTAGAAATGAGAAAAACTACGAAGCTGGGGCCTTTTCTAGGAGATAAGGTTGAGTAAAGGACAGGTGTCAGCATTCTGCTGGTTTCTGCCACTTTTGGCCGGCCGGCCAAGTACAGTGCCGACCAGCCATCACTCTTGGCCGGTGGAGATTTATCATGGCCGATGGCCTTTGTGTTTGGCCAGTGGTCTTCCTCCTTGTTCCCTGAGCTGTTTATGCTGAAGATTGGGGAACTCCACCACTTCCAATGCCCGCCGGTGATCGATTTTTGCGAAATCACACCTGTTTGCTTATCGAGTTGTTGTACATTTGCTTATCGAGTTGTTGTACATTTGCTTATCGAGTTGTGTCTCATTTTCACTGAGTCTTCAAATATCTGTTTGTCGAGTTGTACTCGCGCTCAGTTGGTTACATTGAGTCTCACTATTTTTTCTTATCGAGTTGTAAGTAGGATTCACTACCTGATTATTACGATGTGAATGCTCTATTTTCACACGAATCTCATTCACACTGTTGTGTGATATCTTGCAATGCGATGAATGTGCAAATGTAACATCTTTTGAACAAAATAGCAGTTTCATCTCCATCACGTGTTTTGCAAAAATACGCAGTTTTGGAAAACAAACAAACCTGCCTGAGGCAGTGCAATGTGCTTAAACTACCAGTAAAAAAGGAAAGTAAAACGAAAGGAAAGCAGGGTAGCAGAGTATCGGGATTGCTACTGATAACCCCCCTCCTTTTTCTTAAGGTCGATGCACCACCTGCGCCCTTATTCAGGGTCAACCATATGATCTGGCATCTTCATTATTCAAGATATCGCAAGAAAACGCACTTTTAAAACATTAGTAGGCTTTCGAGTTGACCTCAGGCCGTATCTTTTTGAGCAACGCTCCGTATGTGCGAGGAACATCCCTTCCCGTATCCTTTTGCATCTTGTGAGCTCCACAACATGCTTCAATTGTATTGTGTTGCAGTGCTTTGCATTACACGCCTCAGGTTTTTATACACATTGCCTGCGTAGACCGCATGTTATATCATTACTTGCGTAGACCGCATGCTTTGTTTGTGTAGACCGCATGTTTTATCATTACTTGCGTAGACCGCATGTTTTATCATTACTTGTGTAGACCGCATGTTTTGTTTGCGTAGACCGCATGTTTTATCATTACTTGCGTAGACCGCATGTTTTATCGTTACTTGCATAGACCGCATGTTTTATCATTACTTGCATAGACCGCATGTTTTGTTTGCGTAGACCGCATGTTTTATCATTACTTGCGTAGACCGCATGTTTTGTTTGCGTAAACCGCAGGTTTTACTTGCGTTGACCGCATGTTTGTAATCAATATCATTACTTGCGTAGACCGCATGTTTTGTTTGCGTAGACCGCATGCTTTGCTCGCGTAGACCACGTGTTTGTAATCCAATTCATGACCTGCGTAGACCGCATGCTTATGTTCAACTTCATTGTATTGCTTGCGTAGACTGCATGCTTTACGCACATGTGTTTGTGCCTTCACGGCATTGTCATGCCTCTCACTTGATTTGCGTTGTCATGCATTTTCAAGTACATTAATATGCATGTTACTAATCACATTGTACCTGTCAAGTTTGTTTTCTTTACAGGCACGATATTGTATGTACGGTTCATTCACGACTGGTGGAACTAGACGAACCGGACAGGTATTGTATCCTCCGTGTGAGACGTCTTGAGAATTGCATAATTCTCTTACATCCTTTTTGCATTGTAGTGTAGTTTGGTGTATGCTAGCTTAAAATTGTCGCATGTATGCTTCGTTACAGCTTTCTTTGCATGATCATAAGTTATGCTCGGCTTCGTGCTTGGTCTTGCATTTTGCCCCTGCCTTCGGGCGAATACCTTGTTTGTCTTACACGTTTGTCTAAGTCTTCGGCCTTGTCAAAAATGGGTCGTCTCTGGCTTTGACATTCACTCACGTCATTGTTATGACTTCCGAGTTCTGTCAAAGAGGGGCAACTGTAGACACCTCACTTTTGACCGTCCTCAAGACTTGGACGTCACCGATTGAACACCCGGTGATTACCCATGATTGTGTTCGTCTTGAGTTCCCGGAGGCCTCAGTTGCGCGCCTTGCCCCGGGATCTCTCGACTCGACTGTCCGGTGTCTGGTTTTGCACCAAACACTTGTGTTTTTGCCTTGGAAGGAAGGGAATGGCTTGTTGGCCATCCCCACACCCCACCGGCTGTCCCCACACCCCACCGGCAGTTAATTGAGGCCACCGACAGTGTTTTCTTAAAACCCATGGCCGGTCGGCATTATATTTTGCCAACCGACACTTTGTCTCAGCCAATGACCTCTTTTGCTAGCCGACCTGCACCCTTTGCACCCCTCAGGCATGGTGCATGCCCAGCTGTGCCAGCTGGGATGCACCATCACCATTTCCCATGCACGGGGGTGACCCCTTTGCACCCTTGACCCCTTTTTCCCTTCTAAGAGGTTGAACCTTTGGCCAAGCTTCTTGGAGAAGCTTAGCCAGCTGTCTTAGCTTCCTCTAGAAGCCAAGACTCCTTTGCACCCTTTGCCCCTTTCATTTGGCTTCTTGGAGAAGCCTAGAGCCTTTGCCTTTGCTTATTTAAAGAACCCTCTCCCTCTATTGTTAGGGGTTGGAGCTTTTGAACCAAAAACTAGAGCATATATATCTATACATCTGATATATACACATTCTCTCTCTATATTTCCCTCTCTCATACCTTGTGTGTGTTTCTAGGCCTTAAAAGTGCATTTTAACCTTACTTTTGCACTAATACACACACCATTACACCTTGCTCCGAGATTGAGAGGCTTGGAGGGTTCATTCTTGAGTTTTTGGACTGGTTTTGATCAGAAGAAGAGGGCTGAGGTGACTGTTCTTGAATTGTTCTTCAAGGGTGAGATTTTCACTTTATTATCCCCAATTTTGCACTAGCTTTTTACCTGTTTTGTATGCTGATTTAGGCTTTGTCTTTAACATGAAAAAGTCTTATATTTTCTTGCTTAAGAACTTTCATTGTGGGTGTTTTGTGGTTTGAGTTCAAACTCACCCTCTTAGGTCTTATTTGGCCTTTTTGGTGCTTCCTTTGTGAAGGCTTTGTTTACTTGAGTGTTTGAGTCTTCTCACCACTGAAAATCAGTGGATTTTCAGTGGTGAGGAAGGTGGTTTGAAGTCTTGTATAGGGGAGGGACACCCCTCTCCCCTTTGTCTCTCTTTTATCTTTGTTTTTGGCCTAAAGGACAACATGCATGCTTGACTGATCATGGCTTCATTTCAGAGTTTATTTGGGTGTTTCGGAGCATATTTTATCTCTGTCTCATGAGGGTTTGTTGGCCTCTTTCATGCATGATATACTTGCTTTGCATTTCTCTATTTGGCATAGAAATGCATCTTGTGTTTAGGCCATGATTCTTGCATGTGTTAGCCTAACTTCATGAGGGTATTAGCATCATTTCGCCATGATCAAGGTCTGTTGGCCACTGTTTCAGTCATGCTTGCCATGTTTGGTGTCACCTCTTTGTGTTTTGGCTTGTGAGCCTTGGGTATATTGGCCTCTAGCATGCTTAGCTTAGACCATCCTCATGATTTGGCATCATTTAGGATCATATTTCAGTTTATAAATCATGCTTGTATGCTTGCATTCATTACTCTTCTCATGCTTTGAAGGCGTGCCCTTTTATGCTTTGAAATGAATATTGTGTATGTCTAAGTATTTGAGCTTTCAAGATTATCATATCAGTGGGCTTTGGAGCCCATTTTTGCATGCTAGAATTCTGTTTTTACTTGTCTAATTCATACCATGTATGGTCATGTTGATGGTAGTAAAGTGCCCTCTTTTGTGCCTTAGCTTTAGGCCCACTAGCTTGCACATTGGCATGAGTGTTAGTCCACCTTTTTGGGCACTTTTGGCCACTGTTTTGGGGTGGATTGAGGTCTGCCCCTTTATGGTTTAAGTCCACTATTGCATGCTTGTCCCATGTTTGTTGCATATTTGTTTAATAAGGTCTTGTCACATGCTAATCTTTTTACATGATTATCCATGTCTAGCATTGCATACTTAACATGATAGATTGCATTACATTTGGCATGCTTGCATTTTAGCATTAGGTTGCATTGTGGAGCCATGTTTGCATAACATGCATTGCATTACTTGGTTTGGGGTGTCAAGCCAAGTGTGAGGGTTGAGAAGAGTTCATATTACAAGTGATGCAACTTGTCTCAACTCTCGGTCACCGGGGCCCTTGACCTTGGCATGATAGGGTCTTGGTCTTCATTTGTGTGTTGCATGCATCTTCATTGAATTGCAACCTTGGCCTCTTAGGCCATCATGCATCAAAATGCACAATTGATGGCCCGAGGGTCGAGGGCCGTGCTTCCTCGAGTCCAATGCATGATAGGGAGCATGGCCATGCTTACAGGTGCCTGAAATTTCATGCCATGCACTGCCTGTCTTCTGCTGCTGTCAAAACTGTCTTCTGCAGGAAGTTTCTGCCGACCGGCAACGTTCAGTGCCGACCGGCCATTGGTGAATGGCCGATAACTTTACCAGCAGCCGATGGAAATTCTCTATGGCCGGTGGGCATTTCCTCCAGCCGATGGTATTTTACAGTGTGCAAGGAACATGTCCCAGGATTTTTGCAGTCTTTGGAGATGCAGGACAGTGTAAAACAGAGGCAGCAGTAGCATGGCACGGGTTTTCCGGGCAAGATGGATCGAGCATGCATCATTCGCGCATCCCGAGGCAGGTCTGCGGCCATCTCTATTCTGCATTTAATTTGTTAAATTAGAGGATTTGTAATTAAATTCAGTATTATCTATTCGGGCTGTATTATTCTTTCGGTCCCTCCGAGCGAGGGCAAATTTGTAATAAGTGTGGGTGCGTGTGTGCATGTCTTCCAACCCCCACTTCTTTCTCCCTTTTACTTACCTGCTTTTGATGGTTAGTATTAGGGCATATTTAATTTAGCATACCTTATGCTATGCATGCGTGCATTCATACATTTGTCTTGCATGCACCGGGCTCGGCGCATCATTCTAACTGCATTTGTATTTCAATTCCAAATTGAATACGTGTTAGTTGTAGCATTTCACATGTCATTGTAGATTAGCCGAGCCTATCTTAGTTGCATTTTGCATGTGTTGCATTAGCCATCTTAACATGAACTCGGATCATGCAATGGATTACTAACTAGTTTCTGTTTTGGCTTGGAGTACTAGGTGAGCTTTTACGCATTAGCATCCTTGCATGTGTGTGAGTGTTGCCATGACAGCATGATTACCATGAGGCTAGTTGCTTATGTGATATAACTGCTTGAATGCCTGTGGATGGAGGTTGAATCACCTAAATTGGAATAATGCATTAAAACTATGAGTTTTAAGCCCACTAGATAGTGGCAAAACCATCTTTTCTAAGCCCACCCAAGGGTGGCAAAATCTACATTTTAAGCCTACTTGCGAGTAGCAAACCACTTTCTAAACAAACATGAAATGTTTTGTTCCAATTCAGGCGATCCGGTCTATACTTGTTTGCTGTGCGCATAACATAGTAATTCTAGGCTAATAACCGGAATAAGAACATATAATGTTTTCAAAACAAGATATCACGGTTAGTAGAGGCCGATCTTTGATCGGGCGAGAGGGGGTGCTCATAGCTGACCTTCCCTAATCGTACCCAAGTTCCCGAGCCGAGGCAACTTTGGTGATGACGGACACGTGGCCTTTGGCACCGAGTCAGGGTTTCCTAAATTTCCCAAAATAAAATATTTAGGTGGCGACTCTGTATCTGGCGAAGCAGTCCATGTTTGGCACTTCTTTCAAAAATCTGTTTTCTCAAAACGATTTGCCAGATTTGGACTCTTTGGTTCAGATTTAGAACCGCAAACAAAATCGAGTCCGCACTATCGAGTGAGGCCCAAGGGCGCGTCTACACATGCAAATTCAATATCACCCAGGTAAAGCTAACACCGTGGCCGACGCTTTGAGCAGGAAGATTGCTGGGAATTTGGCATGTCTAACCCTAATTGCAGTGGAGCCGACTATTGTTGAGGAAGTCAAGACAAGGCAGATGGAGGATGAATTCTTCAAGAAGGTAGCCGAAGAGATTATCACAAAGCCGAAGTCAGGATACACCTTTGACAATCAAGTGCTTAAATTTGAAGGAAGACTATGTGTGGCCGACGTCCTAGAGTTAAAAAGGAGAATTTTGCAAGAAGCTCATGGTTCCAAGTTCACTGTACATCCAGGAAACACTAAGATGTATCAAGATGTGAAGCAGACATTTTGGTGGCCGAAGATGAAAGGAGAAATAGCCGAGTTCGTGTCTCAGTGTTTGCATTGTCAACAAGTGAAAGCAGAACATCAAAGGCCAGCAGGACTCCTACAACCTTTGCCGATTCCTGAGTGGAAATGGGAACACATCTCCATGGACTTTGTGGTTGGTTTGCCAAAGACACCGAAGGGTATGGATTCAATTTGGGTTATCGTGGATAGACTAACTAAGTCAGCGCACTTCTTGCCTGTTAAGACCACCTTCAACGCCGATCAACTTGCTTTGTTGTATATGAATGAAATTATTAGACTTCATGGAGTGCCAATGTCCATTGTGTCAGACCGAGATCTGAAGTTTGTTTCAAGATTTTGGCAGAGTCTACAAAGAGCTTTTGGAGCCGAGTTGAGGTTCAGCACAGCTTTTCACCCCCAGACTGATGGGCAAACAGAGAGGACAATTCAGACACTTGAAGATATGCTTAGACTATGTGTTTTGGACTTCCAAGGAAGTTGGGGAATGCATTTGCCCTTAGTAGAATTCGCTTACAACAACAGTTATCAGGCTAGCATTGGCATGGCGCCATATGAAGCTTTGTATGGAAGAAAGTGCAGATCGCCGATATGTTGGACCGAGGTTGGAGACAAAGCTCTGCTTGGTCCCGAGTTAATTCGAGTAACAACGGAGAAGATTAAACTTATTCAGCAAAGGATTAAAACTGCTCAGAGTCGGCAAAAGAGCTACACCGACCAGAGGAGAAATGAGTTAGAATTCGAAGTTGGGGATCATGTATTCCTGAAGGTTTTGCCGATGAAAGGAGTTTCCAGATTTGGGAAGAAAGGTAAGTTAGTGCCCCGTTATATTGGGCCATTTGAAATTCTTGACAAGGTTAACACCGTTGCCAACAGACTTGCATTGCCGCCAGAATTAAGCCAAGTCCATAATGTGTTTCATATTTCGATGTTGAGGAAGTATATTCGGGATCCACTACATGTGATTGACTATTCCAGGATTGCGGTTAATGATGATTTGGGCTACGAAGAGAAGCCGATACGTGTTATCGATAGACAAGTAAGGCAGTTGAGAAACAAGTCGATACCAATGGTAAAGATCGAATGGAAGGAGCATTACGGTGGGGATGCTACATGGGAAATGGAAGAGGAAATGAAAATTCGACATCCAGAATTGTTCTTGGAACAAGGTACCTTAAGTTTGGGGACCAAACTTCTTTAAGGGGGGTAGGACGTAACAACCTTCACTTTGATTTGGTCATACTTGCATACATTCATGTATGATCTTGTCTTGTTATGTTGTTTTGCAAGTCTTGCCTTGTCTTGTTTTGTTTAAGTGTTGCTTGCATGATTTTGTTCCTTGCTGGTGTGTAGCCGAGGTCATCTTGAGCCTAGTTCACCTTTGAACCTTTGTACCTAGAGCTACCTTGGAACCACTTTGGTTGACCTCCACCTTCACCCTGGCATATTAGCCGAGATGTCACTATCTGGGTCGAGGTGTACATCACCATGGCCGAGATGTGTATCATCTGGGCTGAGATGTTTATCCTTGCACTTAAGCGATCTTGTACCTGTAGACGCGCCCGCGGGGGACCTCGGCTACAGTTCGGACTCGATTTTGTGTCACGGTTCTAAATCTGAACCAAAGAGTCCGACTCTGGCAAATCGTTTTGAGAAAAACTGATTTTTGAAAAGAAGTGCCAAACATGGACTGCTTTGCCAGATTACAGAGTCGCCACCTAAATATTTTAAAATGGGAAATTTAGGAAACCCTGACTCGGTGCCGAAGGCCACATGTCCGTCATCACCAAAGTGGTCTTGGCTCGGGAGCTTGGGTACGATCGGGGAAGGTCAGCTATGAGCACCCCCTTTCGCCCGGTCCGAAGACCGGCCTCTACTAACCGTGATATCCGTTTTTGAAAACCTTATGCATTCTTATTCCGGTTATTAACCTAGAATTACTATGTGATGCGCACAACACAAAAGTATAGACTAGATTGCCTAAATTGGAAATAAACATTGCATATCCGTTTTTGTCTCAAAAAAACGTGTTAGTTTTTGTGCTACTTGCAAGTAGGCTAAAATGTGGATTTTAATGAATTGTTCCAATTCGCGCAATCCAACCTCCACCCACAGGCATTCAAACAGTTTAACACATGTAAGCAACTAGCCGCATGGTAATCATACTGTCATGTTAACATTCACACGCATGCGATATGCTAAAGCATAAATACTTACATCGTACTCCGTGCCAAAAACAGAAACCCTGTTAGCAAACATGCATGACCTAGTTCATGTTAAATGGCTAATGCAACACAAGCATAGATGCAATCTAGAGTAGGCTCGGCTAACCCTAAAGATAGCATGTGAAATGCACTTTATTTGATGCACGTATTCAATTAGGAATTGAAAGTACAATGCAGTTTGTATGATGTACCGAACCCGGTGCATGTAAACAAATGCATGAATGCACGCATTCATAGCATAAGGTATGCTAAAATAAACGTGCCCTAGTCTATTACCATAAGCAGGTAAATAAAAGGGATAGAAAGAAGCGGGGGTTGGAAGACATACACCCACTCACGCACACTTATTACAAATTTTGCCCTCCCTCGGAGGGACGGAATAATAATATACAGACCGAATAAATAATTAACTATTCTAGCTAATTAAATATTACAAATCAACTAAATTAATTAAATAAATTAATTAATCTAATTAAGCGGTAAATGCCTCGGGAGGAGGGCCGGATGCGTCGCGTGCCTGGGACTCGCTCGGAATCGCACTGCCGTGCACGGGTTGCCTCTGTTTCCTCTGCTCTCCTCCTCAGAAAATTACCAAAATCCCAGGAGTGCCTCTCAGGGCATTGGGGATCACCACCGGCTGGGATAAAACACCACCGGCTAGAGGATGTGGCCACCGGCACTAAATTTCCTTATCGGCTGCCAATGAGAAGCCGGTCGGCACTAAAAAGTGCCGGTCGGCACAAAATTCCTGCAGAACCTGCAACTCACAGCAGCAGAGGGAAACAACATGCAAGGCAATGCAATTCAAGCCATTTATGCACCAAACACATCCCACATCATGTTTATGACTCAATGGGGCATGTGCCTCGATCCTCGGACCACCAATTGCGCATTTCCATGCGTGATGGTCTAAAGGACCAAGAATGCAACTTCAATGTCAAATGCACACAAACCAAGCAAGCACATAAGGGTGCTAAACCTCCATCATGACTTAGTCAAGAGGCCTAGCATGAATGTCCATGTGACGCAACCCTAAGCATGTGATCTAGCATGCAATATGGACAATGGCATGGCATTTATGCAAGCATACAAACAAGCATATAAGGCAAGTATGCTAACTAAGCAATGGGATGGGCTTATACATGAATTGGGCAGCTCTAACAAGGCTTAAAACAATGGCCAAAGTGCCTAAAGATGGGGTCTAAACACACATGCACACATGCACACATTAAGACACCAACACTTGAGCATAACAAACAACATTCAAGCACACTTGAAATGAGTTAAACATGGATTACTAGCATGTAGTATAAGCTCTGAAAATCCAGCAAAACATGTTGCCAAATCATGCAATAAAGCAAGCTAAACATGCATGCAAGTGGTCCAAAGCTTAAGGTAGGCCAAAGATGCATTGAACTACACCTAGCACAAACACACATGGCAACACTTAACCAACCAAAATCAGAGTTTTACCACATAAAACTAAGCCCAAAATAACACTTAGATGGCATCTAAATGGCATGGATCTAAAGGCATGCCATATGACCAACACATAGAGCATACAAAACATGCTTTTGAAGCTTTAAAGGAGCATGCAATTCAAACATATGAGCACGTCAAATGGACTGATATGACATGATAAATGGTTCCAAACCCTCGAAATGATGCAAGTATGGCATGCCACACAATCATGCACCTAAGGCTCACAAGCCAAGAATACAAAGAGGCTATGTTAAGCATGCAAAAATCAAACCAAATGACTATGGTCAGACCGGAAACATGTTAAAATAAGCACAAAAGCTTTATGAATCAAGGCCCAAAACATGCTAGAAACTAAGGCGTACCACCTAAGCATGTTAAGGCATAAAAGAGTATTACAAGACACCTATGCTAAGCATGCAAAAGGGGCCTAAACCAACTTGAAATCATGTTATAACATGGCAATATAAGCATGGAAAACAAGTCAAACATGCTCAACACACACTCAAGCATGAAACTCCATAAGGAAGCAAAATTTGCCCTTTTCAAGGACATCAAGGAGAGGGGGTGACCCTCTCCTCCTTGAGACTTCAAGGCATGCTCTTCACCACTGAAATCCCTCAAGATTTCAGTGGTGAAGAGATCCTATCACCAAAATCTCGGATCCCTCACAAAATAGCACAAAAAGTGCCCTTTTCAAGGCCTAAGGGTGGTCAAACTCACCCAAACCACTAAACACTCTTAATGAACAATAAAGAGGGCTTAAAAACAGAACTTTTATGTGCCAAACACTAAGCCCAAAAACTGTTCTAAACTAGGTAAAAAAAGATTGCAAAAATGGGGAATAAAGGGGTAGTTTCTTACCCTTGATGACTATCTTCACAAAGGTTGTTGTGCTTGGTCCCTTGAGCTCCAAATCAGTCAAGAACTTCAAGAATAAGCTTTGATTTTCAAGAATGCCAAGAAAAGGTGAAAGACTAGGTGTGTTAGTGCAATAATATGAACTAAAACACCTAGAAAGCAAAAGAGAAAGGGAGAGATAGGGTGTGTATCTATCTTAACCCTAAAAAACCAGAGCTCTCACTCTCTAACCATGTCTAAAGCTCTTGGATTTTTGTAACCCTTGAGCCAAGAGAAGAGGGTTCTCTTGTATAGGCAACCAAACTTACAAGTTAAGTTACCAAACAAGCTCATCCCTCCATACACGTGTATGGAGGGGAAGACAATTGCACACAGCTGTCTGAAAATATCTCAGAAAGCAAGTGCACAGTAGTCGGCAGGGCAAAATGGTCATTTCGCCCAAAATGGTGCCGACCGGCACAAAATAGTGCCGACCGGCACAATATAGTGCCGGTGACAACTACAGCCAGACGGTGGCCTCTAGCCCCAGCCGGTGGTGTGTGGGGATGCCTTAGAAGGCATTCCCTGCCCCTCAAAGGCAAAACACAAGTGTTTGGTGCAAAACCAAACACAAACGGTCGAGTTCGGAGGTCCTGAGGCAAGGCGCGCGCAGCCGAGATCTCCGGGAACTCCAAACGAACACAAACATGGATAATCACCGAGGGTTCCTACGGTGACGTCCGAGTCCTAAGGACGGTAAAAAATGGGGTGTCTACAGTTGCCCCTCTTTGACAGAACTCGAAAGTCATAACAATGACGGGAGTGAATGTCAAAGCCCAGAGACGACCCATTTTTGATAAGGCCGAAGACTTGGACAAACATGCAAGACAAAGCAAGGTATGCGCCCGAAGGCAGGGGCAAAATGCAACTGAAAATGCAAGAAGCCGAGCATAGCTTATGATCATGCAAAGAAAGCTGTAATGAAGCACGCATGCAACAGTTATAAGCTAACATGCAACAGTCTACACTACAATGCAGAAAGGGTGTATCAGAATTGTGCAATTCTCGATACGTCTCACGCGGAGGATACAATACCTGTCCAGTCCGCCTGGTTCCACCAGCCGCAAATGAACCGTACATACAATATCGTGCCTGTAAAGAAAACAAACTTAACAGGTATGATATTGTTAGCAATATGCATGACAATGCAGAATGGATGCAAAATGATATGCAATGTATACAAAACTATGTATGAACAATGCAAATGGAAATGCAACACAATTGAAACTATATGCAAGCTACATGCAAGGCAATTGAATCATGATTCATTCATGAGTGATTCGAAACCACACAAATGTCAAATAGACTGATGGAGGTAACAAGTCCGTCTACCATAGAACGATCAACTGAACTATGAGTAATGTAGACGGACACAAGAACGAGTATTGGGTGGAATGACATAAGTGGGGTAACGACCCGCTGGAGAAAGAATGATGATCCTAATGCCGGATGCAAAATTACACTACAATGTAATATCTACAATGGATATGGCATGCAACCAAACCACATCTTGCCTAGGAAAGGCATGTACACATACAAGCCGCGGCTAACATAGAACGGTCCACTGAACTATGTTTCGACGTGAAAAGTAAGGGCACATACCAGACCAAGCTCAACATGGAAAGGCGCAAATCATAGATGGAAGGTGATACAATGGATGCATGCAAGCTACAATGCAATGGAAATGGATACAATGGATATGGCACGCGGGCCAAACCAAATCTTGCCTAGGAAAGGCATGTACACAAACAAACCATGTCTAACACAGAAAAGGTGCCGCAACCCTCAAACCAACATACCAGCGTGGAATAGGCGCGTACACATGCAGAACTGTGTTTTAACGTGAAAAGTAAGGGCACATACCAGACCAAGCTCAACCTGGAAGGGCGCAAGCCATAGATGGAGGGTGATGCAGTGAAATGCATGCAACCTATAATGCGCTATCTACAATGGAATGGATGGAATGCATGACAATGCAGATGATGCAATGACCATGATTGCCGTTTTCCCTATCTTACCAGCAGGGCGATATACTAGGTTGGTTCAGTATCCAGAATCGAGGCGTAAACACGCCGCCTCAACCTATGGGGCTTCCATACAGAGTTCAAGCCGAGGGTTCACCCCCCTGGGTATTTAAACCAGACTTTAGTCTCGGAAATTCCGAACCTTTGCGTTCCAGGCATAAGCCGTTCAAACTCTAGTTTTCACCGTCCCCATCGGTCTTCTAGGAACTCACCGCAAGCATGGAAGTCGTTCGGGCACGACAAACACCAAAGGAATTGCACCTTCAGAGGATTTAAGGTCTCCTAGACCGGAATGCAAAACGTATGCATGACAATGCATGTTGTTTTTGTTTTTGTTTGTCTGAAAATGCAAATGATGCATGATTTTTTTGCTTTTTGGTTTTTGAAATGCATATGATGCATGATACATGCGCTACCTACAATGATACATGACAATGCAATATTTACAATGCGATGCATGATAATGCGGATGGGGCACGCATGCCGACGTATCGAAGGTTTTGCACCCTCCAAGGATTTAAGGTCTCCTAGACCGTGCGTGTTTTTGGTCCCGCCGGACCCTCGTTTCGGGGTAACGCAAGTGTGGTGCGCAAAATAGCGCGATGAAATGCATGCCAAATGCAATGAGGGGCAACTGTTAGAGAGCAGAATATGCATGACAATGCTTGCAATGAAATGCATGACAATGCAGTCAAACGGGTTTAAGGTCTCGCCAAACCCGGGGGCAACGATGAGATGCGCAAAACAATGCTGTGGAATGCATGCCAAATGCAATGAAGGGTGCAAGATGGTGCGATGAAGCGCACGCTAGGCGCAACGAGGTGCGTCTTACTGCACCGAAGGCCTCGCGCCTCCCGAGGGTTTAAGGTCTCCTAGACCGCACGTGTTTAAGGTCTCGCCAGACCAAGCGGGGTAACTGTTATGCAACACTTAAGTGAATGTGATGCAAACGAGTAACGCACGCGGGTGCAAATGGGGCAGGCGAGACGTGCGTGTCTCAAAAGATGGAAAATGGAGTGCAATGAGGTACGCGTGCCTCAAAGGATGGAAAATGAAGTGCAATGGGGGTGCGCCAAACGGCGCGATGAAATGCATGCCAAATGCAATGAGGGGCAACTTTAGTGCACCGAAGGTCTTGCACCTCCCAAGGATTTAAGGTCTCCTAGACCGTACGTTTTTAAGGTCTCGCCAGACCCGGATGGGTGCATGGTTTCAAAATGCGCGGCAATGCGCGGCTGCTGAGATAATGATACATAATAATGCATGCGCCAAAGGTTTTGCCTCTTCGAAGGATTTAAGGTCTCTTGGACCGTACGTGTTTAAGGTCTCGCCAGACCGGACGTGTTTAAGGTCCCGCCGGACCCGGATCAAACTCTAAGGTGCGCGAAATAGCGCGATGAAATGCGAAATGCAAGATGAAGCACGTGAGGTAGTACACCTCACGTGGATCAAAATGAAATGCAAAATGAAGCACGTGAAGTAGTACACCTCACGTGGATCAAAATGACACGCAAAATGAAGCACGTGAAGTAGTACACCTCACGTGGATCAAAATGAGATGCAAAACGAGGCACACGTGAAGTAGTACACCTCACGTGGATCAAAATGAGATGCAAAATGAAACACGTGAAGTAGTACACCTCGCGTGGATCAAAATGAAATGCAAAATGAAACACGTGAAGTAGTACACCTCACGTGGATCAAATGAGATGCAAAATGAGAGAGTATGACACGCATGCCATACGACAATGCAAGACGGTGCAAGTCGCAAGGGACGTGCAAGATGGCGCGATACGATGCGCCGGACAATGTGATGGATGCGCGTGACACACACGGGGCAACTTTTGAATCTTATAAAAGACAAAAGGATACAATCTTCGCTTGAGTTTGAGTGTCACGCACAGTAGAGACGGTCCGAAGTCAAAACGGAGGCCGGTTGAGCATCGGGGATGCATTTTCTTGCACTTTCTTGAGCTATAAAGACCCAAGACTCCTCAATTTGCCTAAAAAGGGCCTTGGGAACACCACCGGCTGAGTGGGGTGGTCACCGGCTACCACCGGCTGCATAAAATCATCTATCGGCACAAAATAGTGCCGACCGGCACAAAAGAGTGCCGACCGGCAGAAAATGCCTGATCGGGGGCAGTTTTGCCATTTTGCCTCGGGTCTTTTAAAAATAGGGCTTGAAACCCTATTCCTCACACTTCAAGCCGCCGAAAACTCCTCATCTCTCTCTCTAGAGTGTTTTCCTTTCGATTTCTCGCCGATTTCTTCGCGTTTCACGCCCATTTTCTCGTCGGATTCGCGATATTCTTCGCGTTTCGGACATTTTCGACCGAACAAAACTTTGTTTCGGTGCATTTTTCACCATTTTCGCCTTTTCGGGACTTGTTCCCCTCGATTTTCTCTTCATTCTCGTGTCTTTTCACATTCCGACCCTTCCGGCCATTCCCGACCCTCTCGGGGTTGACTTTGTCGGTTGACTTTTCGTATTCCGGCCCATTTTTCATTTTCCGGTCATTTTTCACCACCATTACCCATGGCAGACGATGTTCCACATGTCGGGACTCCCCCGGACCATGAGATGGACCCCGGGGTCGAGCTCCTCCCATTGAGCGAGCGCCCATTCAATCCGGCGACCTATCGCCCGGCCATCCACGTGCTACCACCCGATGGACTTCGCCATTTCCGCGGTTTTGACAGGGCTTTGGACCCGGAGCTCTTGCTGCGCGAGCCAGCCTTCCACTTGTCTGCTGGTGCCACCGAGGTAACATTCTGGTCTTTTATTTTCTGCAATGTAGGATTTCCTGTCAACTGCCATAGCTAACCGAACCCATTAACTGCTTAGTTCTGATGTACTGTACTGTAGTTGATTGTAGACAAACTCATAACTGACATCTGTTTAGGACCGACGCGCATGCACACACAATACATTATCCTCAAGCACTCAAACACACGGCACACATTGCACTGCAAATTCAAAGACACCCGGTGCTTATTTGAATCTAAAAAAAAACCTGCACGCATGCTAGTTTTGCACTGAATCGAACCACTCGAATACGCTGCCATATTACATACTGTAGCTCATTGCAGACACACGATGACCCGTTATCTGCTTGAATCTGAAAAATGCGCACACGTGCACCATATCTGTATGCTGTTTCTCACAAAATACACTGACACATCACAGGCCGTATTCCACCGCAGTATACTGAAACCTGACATTTGCTTGCATCTGAGAAACATACACACGTGCACGATGCTTACACAGATTTGCACCGTTCAAACAAAAAACACACTGACGCATCGCACATTGTAGTTTACTGTAGACACACCGGCACCCGGTTTTTTTTTGTTTGAATTTTAAAGATAATCTGCACGCATACCAGATTTACACCAACTGCATATCTTCATATGGCTTTGCAATTTCTTGACTACAGGGAGACTCCCATACTCTCGGCAGGTATGGGAACGTTACCGCTCGCGATTGGTACGCCGAGCTGCCTGACGCCGTTAGCCGCATTGTGGATCGGGCCGGCTTCGGTACCTTCTGCAGGGGACTCTCCAGGCTCGCTGCCTGCAGACCTCTTCTTGCCGCTCTGGCAGAGAGGTGGTGGGACACCACCGATTCTTTTCATCTATCAGCGACCGGGGACATGACGATGACCCCTTACGACTTCTCGATGCTCACCGGCATCGGGGTGGGGGGTGATCCGATCCCCTTCGACACAGACATGGACGAGTGGATTGCCGCTCAGGTTCATTTGCTCGGCGAGGCGCCGCCGCTTGTTCGTCCAGGGTTCGTCCGCTATTCCTGGTTCGAGGTGCAGTTTCGAGTGCGGACCATGCTGGTGGACGCAGCTCTGATGACCCAGGAGGCCGCTGAGAGATATGCACGCGGCTTTCTCATGTTTTTGCTGGGGACCCCTGTTTGCCGACCGGGCGAACACAGTGCCCCTCTGCCTGCTCAGCGCTTTAGTGGATGTCGAGAGGATTGTGCAGTATGACTGGGGAGGCGCGGCTTTGGCCACCCTTTACGGTTATATGAGCTCAGTCTCTCGTGGCAGTGGACAGCTGCTAGGAGGCTATTGGCGAGCCTGGGAGGTATGTCTTCTCCTCTGCTTTACATTTCTGCTCTGTACTTTATGTATTTTGTACACTGCACACATTGTTGTCTGCTTTACAATTACTGCACACTATACACACGGCACACGCATATTTCTACTTTATGCTGACTGTATACTGTACACACGGCACACATTGCTCAATACACTGCACAACACACGGCTCCGCTATTTCTGCTTTATTCTGTATTCTGCTTTTCTGATAAATGTTCTAACATCTGTCTTGCAGCTATGGGTGTACGCCTACTTCCCCAGACTAGAGCCAGTACCGGAGGCGGAGACTCCTCTGGTCGTCCCCTTCTCTCGCCGTTACGACGGGCGATGCGTCCGGAGGCCCCGGGACACTTTCAGCTTCTTCCGCCGTTTTTTCGACACCATCACTCCCACCGAGGTATGTTTCACTTACAGTCCGTTTAAGCTTCGCTTCCAGGCGTACATTCCTGTATCCATAGATAATCAACTGTGTTTCATTTCAGGTCATCTGGCAGCCGTGGGCTCCACTACCAGCGGTGATATGAGATCGGTATGCCGGCGCCATCGAGACCTCGCGCTACCGGATTCTCCTGGAGGGCCCGGTCTGTCGGGCCTGGTACCTGGGTGAGCGCTTCTTGCGTCAGACCCTAGGATTGCCAGAGCAGATAGTTCCGATCCATCCTCCCGAGCGCGTGAGGGAGACTGAGGGGTACAGCTTCCAGCAGATGGAGGACTACACCCTTGGTTGGGCCGTGGACGTAGATGCCCACAGGGGTGAGGGCGACTACTCAGAGTACATCCGGACCTTCATCATGCAGCCTCTGAGTAGGGGCTCTCGAGCTGATCCAGCGAGACCTGCGGCGCCAGCGGCCCGGGCAGAGGTAGGAGCAGGAGCGGGGTCATCACAGAGGGCTCGTGCTCGCGGCAGGAGGGGAGTGCAGAGGGGGCGAGGGACGGGCTGGCCCGCTTTGCCTACTATGTTGACTTATAGGGGGCAGAGTGGGGAGACCTACCAGATCCCTTTTGCTTCTCCCCCGGCTGATCATGAGCTGGCTGGTATTCCTGACTTGCCGCCGGTATGTATTACTTTATTTCTGCATCTTGCATTGTTATTTCAGTTCATTCAGATATCCCACAGAATACTGATGTATTTAATACTTCTGCAGGCTTCCTCCGAGTATACCCGTCAGTCTGTGGAGCTGAATGCCTCCCTGATGGGGATGCTGCAGCGGACCCTCGACGCTTTGGCCGTCTACGGCTTGCCGGTATGTTCTACTGACCACAGTCTCAAACCATACTCTGTTTCGCACCGTCTGCTATACTGCACAAAAATCTGACAAACTGCTCACGGCTTTCATACACTGTGCTTATACACTACATCTGGCACTGATTCACTGTTTACAGCATTCACACCCTGTACTCATACACTGCATTCTGTACTGATAAACTGCTCACGGCATTCACACACTGTAATCATACACTGCATTCTATACTGATAAACTGCTCACAGCATTCACACACTGTAATCATACACTGCATTCTATACTGATAAACTGCTCACAACATTCACACACTGTAATCATACACTGCATTCTATACTGATAAACTGCTCACAGCATTCACACACTGTAATCATACACTGCATTCTATACTGATAAACTGCTCACAGCATTCACACACTGTACTCATACACTGCATTCTATACTGATAAACTGCTCACAGCTTTCTGATGTGTTTGTTCTTCATATTTTCAGCCTCCTTTCCCGATCCCTCCAGTGGGCGGCGCTGCTCCAGCTGGGCCTCCCCTCTCTACCCGGGATGGCAGGATATTCCCTCGTACTAGGGGGGGACGTGGTCATGTGGGGAGCAGCTCACGAGCTCCAGTTCCAGGAGACGGTGAGTCGGAGGCAGGGACTGAGTCATTTGCGGAGGAGGCCGGGGATAGCTCAGGCTCGGGCTCTGACAGTGACGGCTCCGACGATGCTTTTGTGTTTTTGCCCAGGAAGAGGGCGAGGACTGATCCTTAGGCATGAGGCCTGCTGCTGATGATGATGATTTTGCTGCTTCTTTTCTTCATTTCTTTTTTTCTTTCTTTTTTTTTTTTTGTACTTTCCTCTTTTTTGTAGATAGAGTACTTTGTACTGCCGCAGGCAGGTTTTGCTTTCTTCAAAAGTTGTACTTTGAAAGAGATTATATAACACAAACTTTTTGTCTGAAAAAGTATTTACATTTGTGTATATTTCATACCCTGCACTGTGTTACATCATATTACACCTCAAATGTAAATGATATTGATCTGTTGTCTGACACTTGAACACTTGCACTGTAATAATCAGATAACCCACCGACTAATCGGCAATACAAAACATACACATCACTGCTTGAAACTAGACACACAGCCCAATACTCTACTGGGGACTAATCTGCTGGGGATCGACCTGTACGCAACCCAGAATACGGCATTCGGCCCATCCTGCATACAACAAATTCTGAATCAACAGCCCAATCTGACGAGACGGACCACGAAAGCTGAAACAGTTATAATCGAAACACATCCGGATGTCCCAAATCAATCCTTCCCTTCTCCTGCCTCATACGAATGTAGAGAATGGCACAGCATTCAGAGCACAAACGACCTTTTCGAAGTGAGGAAGGGTTTCACGACCGGGGTATCGAGCCTACCACAGGACATGGCGAGACAGACTCGGACAGAGAAATAAAGGTACGCGACCTGACATAACGAGATACGCTCGGACAAGACTCAAAGCCGAAAGCAAGATCGATAAATTAAAAGACACGATACACAGATGTTTTACAAAGACGAAAGACCTCGGGTTACGAGGAGCCAGTTTCTCCGGGTATGCTCCCACCCTTTCTGATTTGCGATACTAACATCACTCGGCCCTCAAGCTCGGTTTTTCTCACAAAACCTTTTTGCTCACTTTTTCTCTCAACTTACACCTCTCTATTCTTTATTCTCTCATTTTTCATCCCTCCCCAGAGTGGTTGATGGATAAGTGAGAGGTTACGGGTTCACGCCCGATACAGCTAGCTCACAGCCACTTCTTCTGGTAGATAGGGTGCCTCTCGGGCAAGTGTGTTGGCAGGGGAAGGACAGAAGACCTGACTCAACTGTGCCCCTAGTTCGTCACTTTGACCATTTTTTGTTTTCTTTCTAAAACAGATTCGATCAAAATGAACATCAGATTAGCGCGCTTGTTCGATTTTTGATTTGAAATCATGCAAGTCAAGCCGTAAGCACTGAAAGTTTTCCTTTTTGGGTCCAAACATGGTCCGTTTTTTGGAAAATGAAATAATTTTCGAGAAAATAGTCAATCTCAGTAAAAATTTTCAAAAACTATTTTTGCAAACAGTCAGTGCTGGACAAGCACGGAACTTACCCTCGAGATGCGCAAACTCGGATCAGAGGCAATGGAGAATTGCCCCTTGCTTAAAGGAGGGGCAAGGCAACGGAAAGTTGCCCCTAGTTTGAGCGACAACTTAGGGCAACATGTGGCAATACATGGCAACGGAAAGTTGCCCCTTGTTTAGATGAGGCCGCAGCATGCTATAAACCAATCCTTGTTGATGACGATCAGACCCTCGGACGCGGAGGAGTTGAAGACGGTCTGAATCAATATGTGGACACAGTCACCTGGAAGGTGTTGGTGGCTGGACTTCAAGAGGAAGTTACTCACGGAGTTCCAGATTGTTACAATCGAAACATCAGATTCGGAGGAGGCATAAATGATCAAAACCGTGACATGGACTGAAACGCTATGGAAGCGTTGGGGGCTGGACTTCAGGATGAAGTTGCCTACGTATCCCAGACATGGGAATCAAGCCTTACGTAGTTCCGGTTAAGGTACACTCGGGTATTTTAACCTTCACTATTCTTAGGCTCTCACTTTTGCCAAGGCGCCCAATGCGGGTTTTCGACCTTGCGAGCTTTGTTCTTTTTATTTTTTTCATTTTTTTTTTCTCTTCTTTTTTGCATTTTTCTTTTCTTTTCTTTGTTTTTGCTTCTTTTTTGCTTTTTGAATTTTCTTTTTTCTTTTTTTTCTTTTGCTCTTTGTATTTTTCTTTTGCTCTAACTTTTGCCTGGGTCGCCCTTCCGGGTTTTCGACCCAGCGAGCCTCTCAAAGGGTAAAAGTGTAGCAAGTCCACGCCAAATGGTTTTGAGATTGAAGCCCTCTGTATCCAGAAGAGTGGCTGTTGTATTGATTCGCAGAAAGGTCCATCACGGTTGCTTCACGGGCCTTGTCTGGTGAGATCTGACCTTTTTGATCTGACTTTGGTGCCTCTTGCTCGAGGGCTGCTTCAAACTGGGCCACACGGGCATTTGACTACTTGGACATTCTGAACGGATTCCTGGTTCGGGACAGATAGATGGAACCTTGAGGCTGAGAGCGATCCTAGGCTGCACAATCTCAAGAGCGATTCCACACAGGTCTTTACAGGACCGCGCAAGATATTTTGTTTTTAAAAGTTTTTAAGAAAACGGCACATCGCCTGTGCTGAAGACAGTGTGGAACCAGTCTGGATCAAGCCAGGGTCCTTCTCAGTACTCACACTAACAAGCATGATTTCATCCATTAAAAGCTCAACGTGCTCCTCTTTCTCTAAATTTCGATCAAAGTTTTGCAAAACCCGAGGAATTCCTTCCTCTTCGTTTTTATCACCGCAGTGTTTAAAGAAGGTTTTGAAAAACTTAGGTCACTATAACGAATTCAAGGCACAAGAGAGTAGGTAGAAGGTACTGTCGTTCCATTCACATCTTCTGGCACAATTAGCTCAATCTGAAAGCAAGCATAAAAAAAAACGGGATAGCCGCAGCTGTTTCGTTCCAAAACCCTGATTGCAACCGGCTCCTCAACTGAGACAGACTCAAAAGGAAAAACAACTAAGTACAAAACAGAACGGTGTTTGAGGCAACAACCCCGAAATCACCCAGTATTCTATACAAGAGGGATTGACTCATTACAACTAGACAGACCCTTAATCAAAAGGACTGTCTCCAAACAATGAGACAGGCTCAAGACAAAACAAAAGACTGACCCGATACTCAAGTCAGAATTTACAAAACTAGTATTGGTCGATGCTCAAAAATGCGTGCCAAACGCTGCATCCAAAAAATGTTCCTACTACCGCCCGCAGGCGGTTCACCTTCTGATCACATACTCGCGGTATCTGTGTCCTCGATATCTGTGTCCTCATATTCCAAGAACTCTGTAGTGACTGATTTGGCCGAGGTAGGCGGGAGGATAACCTTGTTATCGATCAAATCCTGCACCTCATGACGGAGGCGGAAGCAATTGTCGGTACTGTGACCGGTCTGCTGATGGTACGCACAGTACTGAGTGGCATCATGGCCTGCTGGAAGGGGTTTGGGGAGCGGCCTAGGATCGAGGGGTGTAAGATGCCCCTTTTTGGCCAAGATCAGAAGTGCCCTAGACAAAGGCATGTAGAGAGGATGGAAGGCCCTGCGCCCCCGGGGCAGGTATTTTGGGGCCTGAGCACTCTTGCTAGATGAACTAGCGAACGGGTCAGCGGGTGCGGCTTTGAATTTTTGACTCTTCCCTGGTGCAGGATTGGGAATGGGAGAAGCTATCTTGGCATGACGGGGCCTGTCCCGATTTTCTGATTGACTGAAACTGCCCTCAGGCGGAGTGGGGAAAGCATCCTCCACAGCTTTTGTCGTAACTGCGGATATCTGTTGTTTATTCATTCCCCCGGCTTTCAAAGCCTCTACTGCCCACAGCAGTTGTTCGATGGGATCGACATCTGCCTTCACTTTGTCTTTACCTCTGGCCTCAGCCGGGTTGAGGGTTTGGGTGGATATCGGTGCATCACTGTTGTATGTGGAGGCCATCTCCGACTGGTTGAGCTCGATCACAATCCGCCCCAGCAGCGGGGGCTCTTGGGGTTTGAAATTTCCGGCATATGGCGCAACCGGTGGCGAAGTTGACATTCCGTAAGCGAGATCCGCCACGGACCTCTGAAGATCACCTATCATCCCCATTAACTCGAATGTAGTGGGCTCGCGAGCCTGATAGAACTGGGGGGTCCAGATTGGGTGTGCAGCGGGCGACCTGGGCGGATGCGGCATATCAACGGTAGCATCATTCTGTGGGATGGTTCCCTGACTCAACGCGGCCATCATGACCACAATCTCTTCAGAGTTCTGCATCATGTTCAGTCCTGCCTCAGCAAAGGGGGAGACGCTAACTGTTCTGGGTCAACTCACTGAATCTTTGAACTGAAACGGAGAACAAGCAGTATTTCAGCCCCAAACAGATCAAACACGGGTGTAGCCGGACAGCTGCGCTCTACTACTGAACACTATTCCCCGGAGTCATTATCAAAACTGAACTGATACCCGCAGACACGGCTAATTCTCAATAACACTGATACTGGTGCCCTCGGGCCGGGTACCCAAACTCGCAAACTGATATGTACGTTCCCTGCAGAGTTACACTCTAAAGCACATAGCAGATAGATGAGAACCAAAACACCCCTATATTGGGGTAGGGTTTCCCTGTCCTATTTTGTCAGGAACTAGGGTTTCACTACGCACACAGCGGTTTCAAACAACCTAACATCGGGTAAGCAACCTGTCCTAGTTTGGAATGGTCACTACGGATCCGAATATGCACTAGGTCGAATGGTCAAAAAGGGTGCCCCGGTAAAACCGGGGTTTGTGTTCCCATACTGGCAGAGCCCGCAACCGGTCAGCCTTATGGACATGTCTTGACAAGACAAGCCTCCGGCAAACCGCTCAGGAATAGCAGATGGCCAACACGGTGTCCTAGGCGCACCAATGCACATGCAATGCAAAGAAACACATAAATGAAATCAAAACAGGATATCACGAGTTCGAGTCAAGCTCTCTAAACTCCCCAGCAGAGTCGCCAGAAACTGTAGACGCGCCCGCGGGGGACCTCGGCTACAGTTCGGACTCGATTTTGTGTCACGGTTCTAAATCTGAACCAAAGAGTCCGACTCTGGCAAATCGTTTTGAGAAAAACTGATTTTTGAAAAGAAGTGCCAAACATGGACTGCTTTGCCAGATTACAGAGTCGCCACCTAAATATTTTAAAATGGGAAATTTAGGAAACCCTGACTCGGTGCCGAAGGCCACATGTCCGTCATCACCAAAGTGGTCTTGGCTCGGGAGCTTGGGTACGATCGGGGAAGGTCAGCTATGAGCACCCCCTTTCGCCCGATCCGAAGACCGGCCTCTACTAACCGTGATATCCGTTTTTGAAAACCTTATGCATTCTTATTCCGGTTATTAACCTAGAATTACTATGTGATGCGCACAACACAAAAGTATAGACTAGATTGCCTAAATTGGAAATAAACATTGCATATCCGTTTTTGTCTCAAAAAAACGTGTTAGTTTTTGTGCTACTTGCAAGTAGGCTAAAATGTGGATTTTAATTAATTGTTCCAATTCGCGCAATCCAACCTCCACCCACAGGCATTCAAACAGTTTAACACATGTAAGCAACTAGCCGCATGGTAATCATACTGTCATGTTAACATTCACACGCATGCGATATGCTAAAGCATAAATACTTACATCGTACTCCGTGCCAAAAACAGAAACCCTGTTAGCAAACATGCATGACCTAGTTCATGTTAAATGGCTAATGCAACACAAGCATAGATGCAATCTAGAGTAGGCTCGGCTAACCCTAAAGATAGCATGTGAAATGCACTTTATTTGATGCATGTATTCAATTAGGAATTGAAAGTACAATGCAGTTTGTATGATGTACCGAGCCCGGTGCATGTAAACAAATGCATGAATGCACGCATTCATAGCATAAGGTATGCTAAAATAAACGTGCCCTAGTCTATTACCATAAGCAGGTAAATAAAAGGGATAGAAAGAAGCGGGGGTTGGAAGACATACACCCACTCACGCACACTTATTACAAATTTTGCCCTCCCTCGGAGGGACCGAATAATAATATACAGACCGAATAAATAATTAACTATTCTAGCTAATTAAATATTACAAATCAACTAAATTAATTAAATAAATTAATTAATCTAATTAAGCGGTAAATGCCTCGGGAGGAGGGCCGGATGCGTCGCGTGCCTGGGACTCGCTCGGAATCGCACTGCCGTGCACGGGTTGCCTCTGTTTCCTCTGCTCTCCTCCTCAGAAAATTACCAAAATCCCAGGAGTGCCTCTCAGGGCATTGGGGATCACCACCGGCTGGGATAAAACACCACCGGCTAGAGGATGTGGCCACCGGCACTAAATTTCCTTATCGGCTGCCAATGAGAAGCCGGTCGGCACTAAAAAGTGCCGGTCGGCACAAAATTCCTGCAGAACCTGCAACTCACAGCAGCAGAGGGAAACAACATGCAAGGCAATGCAATTCAAGCCATTTATGCACCAAACACATCCCACATCATGTTTATGACTCAATGGGGCATGTGCCTCGATCCTCGGACCACCAATCGCGCATTTCCATGCGTGATGGTCTAAAGGACCAAGAATGCAACTTCAATGTCAAATGCACACAAACCAAGCAAGCACATAAGGGTGCTAAACCTCCATCATGACTTAGTCAAGAGGCCTAGCATGCATGTCCATGTGACGCAACCCTAAGCATGTGATCTAGCATGCAATATGGACAATGGCATGGCATTTATGCAAGCATACAAACAAGCATATAAGGCAAGTATGCTAACTAAGCAATGGGATGGGCTTATACATGAATTGGGCAGCTCTAACAAGGCTCAAAACAATGGCCAAAGTGCCTAAAGATGGGGTCTAAACGCACATGCACACATGCACACATTAAGACACCAACACTTGAGCATAACAAACAACATTCAAGCACACTTGAAATGAGTTAAACATGGATTACTAGCATGTAGTATAAGCTCTGAAAATCCAGCAAAACATGTTGCCAAATCATGCAATAAAGCAAGCTAAACATGCATGCAAGTGGTCCAAAGCTTAAGGTAGGCCAAAGATGCATTGAACTACACCTAGCACAAACACACATGGCAACACTTAACCAACCAAAATCAGAGTTTTACCACATAAAACTAAGCCCAAAATAACACTTAGATGGCATCTAAATGGCATGGATCTAAAGGCATGCCATATGACCAACACATAGAGCATACAAAACATGCTTTTGAAGCTTTAAAGGAGCATGCAATTCAAACATATGAGCACGTCAAATGGACTGATATGACATGATAAATGGTTCCAAACCCTCGAAATGATGCAAGTATGGCATGCCACACAATCATGCACCTAAGGCTCACAAGCCAAGAATACAAAGAGGCTATGTTAAGCATGCAAAAATCAAACCAAATGACTATGGTCAGACCTGAAACATGTTAAAATAAGCACAAAAGCTTTATGAATCAAGGCCCAAAACATGCTAGAAACTAAGGCGTACCACCTAAGCATGTTAAGGCATAAAAGAGTATTACAAGACACCTATGCTAAGCATGCAAAAGGGGCCTAAACCAACTTGAAATCATGTTATAACATGGCAATATAAGCATGGAAAACAAGTCAAACATGCTCAACACACACTCAAGCATGAAACTCCATAAGGAAGCAAAATTTGCCCTTTTCAAGGACATCAAGGAGAGGGGTCTCCTCCTTGAGACTTCAAGGCATGCTCTTCACCACTGAAATCCCTCAAGATTTCAGTGGTGAAGAGATCCTATCACCAAAATCTCGGATCCCTCACAAAATAGCACAAAAAGTGCCCTTTTCAAGGCCTAAGGGTGGTCAAACTCACCCAAACCACTAAACACTCTTAATGAACAATAAAGAGGGCTTAAAAACAGAACTTTTATGTGCCAAACACTAAGCCCAAAAACTGTTCTAAACTAGGTAAAAAAAGATTGCAAAAATGGGGAATAAAGGGGTAGTTTCTTACCCTTGATGACTATCTTCACAAAGGTTGTTGTGCTTGGTCCCTTGAGCTCCAAATCAGTCAAGAACTTCAAGAATAAGCTTTGATTTTCAAGAATGCCAAGAAAAGGTGGAAGACTAGGTGTGTTAGTGCAATAATATGAACTAAAACACCTAGAAAGCAAAAGAGAAAGGGAGAGATAGGGTGTGTATCTATCTTAACCCTAAAAAACCAGAGCTCTCACTCTCTAACCATGTCTAAAGCTCTTGGATTTTTGTAACCCTTGAGCCAAGAGAAGAGGGTTCTCTTGTATAGGCAACCAAACTTACAAGTTAAGTTACCAAACAAGCTCATCCCTCCATACACGTGTATGGAGGGGAAGACAATTGCACACAGCTGTCTGAAAATATCTCAGAAAGCAAGTGCACAGTAGTCGGCAGGGCAAAATGGTCATTTCGCCCAAAATGGTGCCGACCGGCACAAAATAGTGCCGACCGGCACAATATAGTGCCGGTGACAACTACAGCCAGACGGTGGCCTCTAGCCCCAGCCGGTGGTGTGTGGGGATACCTTAGAAGGCATTCCCTGCCCCTCAAAGGCAAAACACAAGTGTTTGGTGCAAAACCAAACACAAACGGTCGAGTTCGGAGGTCCTGAGGCAAGCCGCGCGCAGCCGAGATCTCCGGGAACTCCAAACGAACACAAACATGGATAATCACCGAGTGTTCCTACGGTGACGTCCGAGTCTTAAGGACGGTCAAAAATGGGGTGTCTACAGTACCCGGATAGGTATGACCTAGACCGAGGTGTGGCACATCTAGGCCGAGGTGTGGCACCGCTTAGTCCAGTGTCGTCCTTCCAAGCCGATGTCTTTGTTCCCCTTACTTGCCGAAGTTTTGCCTTTAGCCGATATCATTGCTTGCCGATGTGTCTTGCCATCTAGCTTGTTGAATACGCTTTGTCATAGACTTGTCTTATCAATCAGTCACCTTTTTGAGTTGAACCAACCCAGTAGTGCCACGTGTCTGAGCTGAGTGTTAAGACAGCCAGCAGACCTAGAAACAAATCATTTTGTCTCAAATCTTTGCCTTTAGAGAGAGAAGCTCTAGAGGAAGAAGGAGGAATTCTTGAGTGAGAATAGATCTTCCAAGCTTGATCTTTGGAGTTTGAGCCGTTAGATTCGTGTCTTGAGGTTAGAATCTTAACCTACTCTTGTGGTTCTTATTGATCATCTAGCTGCATTGCATGATTGAATCTGTTTTGCATGTCATGCATCGATTTGAAGTTGGTTTTGGAAGAGAAAAATAGTATTCATGTGTTCTTGAAGAAAAGTCTCGTTTTGATCCGAAAGTTTGGAACAAGAACCATGTTTTTGTGTTTGTTCTTGCATGATCTTCTTGTATGGATACCCAGGTCCATGTTTTTGAACTCATGGCATGAAATCCCAGATTTTGTAACAAGTTATGATCTTTGCATTCATCTTCATCATGATCATGTTCATCATGTTCTTCATGTTCTTCAAAGGGAAACCCAGGTTTTCCCGACTTTGCTTTTGAATGTGGCCATCGGGACCACACCTCGGCAAGGAGGTGTGGGACCTCGGCAAAGATCTGGTTGGTACCCAGTGTATTTTTCATGAGACGAAAAGCAGTGTTTAAACTCCCAGCATGTTTTGCTTTGTTATTGACTTGGATCTGGTGAGAATGCCGGGATCATTTGCATGCCTGTAAAGCTTGTTTTGAGAATGTGATTGCCATGTGATTGTAGGTCCTTGATCTTCACTTTGAGCCTACACCCGAGAAGAACTAAGTGAGTGGTATTTTTAATAAAGCTATGTTATAAGTTTTGATAAAGCTTGCTTTGTTTTGTTTTGATAAAAGTATTTGTTTGAGCATGAGCGAATATCCTTGTTTTGTATATCAAGTGTAAGCCTTGTTTTGATGACCTTCTTGGAAAGTCCCTTGTGCTGGAGGACTCTAAACTTTCGCAGCACTAAATATGAAAGTCCCTTGTACTGGAGGACTCTAAATTTGTGCAGTACCATCGTGTTAAAGCGGGCTACGGGCCTAAGTAACACCAGGCTCTCGTGTTAAAGCGGGCTACGGGCCTAAGTAACACAAGTCTCTCGTGTTAAAGCGGGCTACGGGCCTAAGTAACACCAGTCTCTCGTGTTAAAAAGGGCTACGGGCCTAAGTAACACAAGTCCCTCGTGCTGGAGGACTCTAAATTTTCGCAGCACCCTTGTCTAATCAATTACGGATCGGTCATTCCCTTGTTTTGCCCCTGACGATTTACTGTGTGGGTTTGTTTGTTCGGAATGCTATCGTTTTGTACCTTGCCGATGCTAGTAAGCATCCCTTGGAGCTTGTAAGGCTTGTTAGATGAATACGGTTCATCCCTTGATTTGTAAAGTTTGACATGTTTCGTTTTGAAAGGACTTCGCTATTGTTCATGCAAAACCTTTATTATTCGTACCATTCACTGAGTATCCAAGCTCACCCTCTCTATATATATGTAGGTGATGAGCAGGACGACGGCGACGCCTAGATGTGTTTCTTTTGCAAGCTCGTTTTGGATTTTCTTTATGTCAGCTTGACTCGTTTCATTTATGTCGGCATTTTGTGTTTACATCGGCAACCCTGTAATTACGTCGGCAAATCTTGAAGATTATGCTTCTTGGCTTGTATTCATTGTATTTTGTACATGTTGGCTGAGAAGCCTTTTGATCAAGATGTAATATGTATTTTATTTTGTTTATATATTCAAGTTGTAAAACTATGATTAAGAGATATGTCATTTCATTTGATCTATGCACAACTCTTATGGACCACTTGTACTTTAAGTTATTGCTTCCGCATTTGTAAGCCCCCTATGTATACTCTGTTTGTGTGTGTTAAATTTGAAGCTTAGCCTTCGGTAATCTCGGATTACTGGCCATCATGGCCCCATCCTACTAGGGGCGGGTTGGGGTCGTGACAGTCTTAGTCCTAGTCCTCCTTGCCTGTTATTGAGCGGACGGCAAAGAATGGAAGTACCGAGGCGGAACCTTTTGTGTAGGCAAGTGTGGCAGCTGAGCAAAGGGTGGAGAAGTGCCCTACCATTGTCGAGGCCGACTCAAAAGAAGACCGTGCCGATAAACGACCTCGTTTGAAGGAGTCGGATGAGATCGTACCTTTTGTTATTCAGCCCAAGATAAAGAATATGCCGATCTCCTCCGATGCTTCGGTGATCAAAGATCCAACGGTTGCACTCAGCTTGGCGACGTCTGTTTCACTGCCTGCTGACAAGGTGGCTTTTCGGGCAGAGTCGGATCTGGTTGCAATTGGGTGGGCCGCGCAATCGGCTCTTTTGGTATAGATCTACACTTAGTCTTTTCTCTTTACGCAGATATTATTGTGTTTTTAACTTCCTGTTTTGCAGGTCGTCAAAAGGATAGCCAACATGGGTCATCGCTATCACGATGCTGTCGAGCTAATTGGCCGTTTACAAACGGAGGTTGAGGGCCAAAGGAGTATGGCGCAATCGGAGGGCGCCCGTACCGAGGCCGAGATGGAGAGAGCCCACAATGCTAAAGAATTGAGATCAGTCACCGAGAAAAGGGCAGATGCGAGTGACGACGTGCTTAAATTGGCCCAGGAGGCAATCCCTAAATTGGAGGCTGGGTTGGAAGAGATGAAAGCGGCGAAGGAAACAGCCGATTTGAAGGCTTCCTGCGCATTCGATGCTGGGAAAAAATATGCTTTTGAGGAATATGTAGACGAAGTCCCCAAATTTGAGAATCGGGGATTTAAACACGGCTGGCTCAAAGCCCTTGCTGCTACTGATGTGACATTGGCTACAGCAATTCCATACGAGCAAGTGGATGTTGAGCCGCTGGAGTCTGACTCTGAGAACTAATTTGGGCGGCTCTTGTTTTTTTTTTGTTTTAGGATTTGCATGTAATTTTCAGCTTTTTACAGCTTTTTGTCTAGTAATTTTCATATGTAAAATGGTTACAATTTGTGCCCAATTTACTTAATGAAAATTCATTTTGTAACTTGCTATTACTAATGAATGGAATTGTTTGGTTGCTGTTTTGGATAAAACGTTTTGTATACTTGCCGACTAGATGATTAGGCCGTTTAGATAGTTAGGCCGTTTTAACAAGCCAGAATTTAGTGCATGAAGTGGCTGTGGCACATATCAATCGGCATGGGGCCAAGATGCTCGGCCGGTTAGATTAATAAATCTACTCTTGCCCCAGCTAGTGCATGGAATTCAAGGCAGTCTCCCATAGTTGCCGTTTAGATAATTAGGCCGTTTCAACAAGCCAGAACTTAGTGCATGAAGTGGCTGTGGCACATATCAATCGGTATGGGGCTAAGATGCTCGACCGGTTAGATTAATAAATCTGCCCTTGCCCCAGCCAGTGCATGGAATTCAAGGCAGTCTCCCATAGTTGCCATTTAGATAATTAGGCTGTTTTAACAAGCCAAAACTTAGTGCATGAAGTGGCTGTGGCACATATCAATCGGCCTCCGTCGTTTGGAGACTGCCAAAAGCGTTAATGAAATTGCCTCGAGGTCGCTGCATACCTACGAATAAATGGGGTGATTTCGCGCCAGTGGGTCCACTTATTCTTATTCATATTCGATTTGAACTACCTTGGGGCGGGGGCGAATGTCAAACAGACTGTTCTTCAATAGTAGAGGAGAGGGACAAACGCTGGCTGAGCTAGATGCTGCGATAAATCGCAGCAGCGAGCCTGTGCGTATGGGAGGAAGGACGTCCAAGGAAAGTGAAAAACGTCAACTTCCAAGCCGTCGAAGCAGATCACCCCGAAAAGAGAAGAATCAACGGTGAAGCTCCCCACGACTACGATCGGGGAATGAGTCAAACGCGACCCCACGACCATTGAGTTTTGCGGTGTTCGTGGGGAATAAACCGATGACTGAGGCAGATTCCATCGTCAATGATCCTGGTGTAGCGGTCAAGTTCGCTCGACAGATATTTCCACCAGAAGTCCAACAATCGATGGTTGGACGACGAGATTTGGAAGTGTTTCGAGAAGGTATTCATGGGGCGGTGAAGGGGCTGTACACCGCCTACGAAGTCGGCATGCGTCTGTGCGCCGCGCGGCGGGAGATGGAGAAAATGGATGAACGGGTCCGCAGTTCAGAGGCTCGTGCGGAGAAAGCCGACAGCAAGCTTAGGGAGCTTAGGAAGGTTAAAGTCGCCTATCCGCATGTGGCGGGTCAATCTAACCCGATTGTGGACGAAAGGGTGACCCAACGGCTATTGAGTCTTGCCATTGCCGACCGAGATACGGCAGGCATGTTTGCCGTACAAAATGTGAGGGCCAAAGGTTACGAGGAGGGCTTCCATGCTGGTCGGAAGGTTGGGATCGAGAAAACAAAAGAGACACTTGCTGAGAAGGTCTGCCGATGCGAGAATCGGGGTTTTAAGCGTGGTTGGATCGCGGCTCTTCAGGCTGTGGAGGCTCTCCGAGCAAAGAGTGTCGATTCTAACTTATGTCACCTAGATCATCGTGATCATTTGCCTTTGCCACCTTTGAAGTTGAAAAGAGCGATGACGAGGGCGACGCCGAATAAAAATAATCGCTGTAATCTTCAAACGCGGATCGCGTCTAGAATTATGTATTTATTGGTTAGTCGAATAAAACAGAACATTATTTTCAATGTTTTGTTATAATTTTTGTTCGGGGCATACGTGCTTGCATGTGTTTTATTACATACATGTTTGAATAAACGTATTTTAGACGAGTAAATGAATATTGATCGGCCTGATTTAATCGACATCATTGTGTTACGTACGGCCCGAAGGCTTAATCGGCTCAAAGACGTCATTCGCCAATGGGGCTCCGAATCTGGAGACTTTATTTGGCCAATCGTGATATCCACGAAGGGCGCTCCGAATCCGGAGGCTTTAATCGGCCAATCGTGATATCCACGAAGGGCACTCCGAATCCAGAGACTTTAACGGCCCAAAGACGTCATTCACCGATGGGGCTCCGAATCCAGAGACTTTAATCGGCCAATCGTAATATCCACGAAGGGCGCTTCGAATCTGGAGGCTTTAACGGCCCAAAGACGTCATTCGCCGATGGGACTCCGAATTTGGAGACTTTATTTGGCCAATCGTGATATCCACGAAGGGCGCTCCGAATCCGGAGGCTTTAATCGGCCAATCATGATATCCACGAAGGGCGCTCCGAATCCGGAGGCTTAGTCAGCCGAAAGGCGTCATGCGTTGATGGGGCTCCGAATCTGGAGACTTTAATCGGCCAATCGTGATATCTACGAAGGGCGCTCCGAATCCGGAGGCTTTAACGGCCCAAAGACGTCATTCGCCGATGGGGCTCAGAATCCGGAGACTTTAATTGGCCAATCGTGATATCCACGAAGGGCGCTCCGAATCCGGAGGCTTTAACGGCCCAAAGACGTCATTCACCTATGGGGCTCCGAATCCGGAGACTTTATTTGGCCAATCGTGATATCCACGAAGGGCGCTCCGAATCCGGAGGCTCTAATCAGAACATCTTTGAACTAGATTATGTGGTAGGTGAAGGGGAATCTTTGTATTATAGAAAAAGAGATGTACATGGCGAACAGTTCGGAACAAGCATCATGTCCCATAAGTCGGGCTAATGATAAAATTTGCATAAGTGCGTGGAATTCCAAGGTCGTGGCAGACTCCTTCCTGACATGTCTTTGAGCCGATATGCCCCTACTCCAGCGATCAAATCGATCTGATAGGGACCGTCCCAGTTAGGACCCAATTTTCCATCGGCCGGTTTCCTGTCAGCTGGGAGCACCTTCTTCAGGACAAACTCTCTTGGTGTGTAGCGACGCAGCTGAACGCGTTGATTATACGACTTTGCTAGCTACTGCTGGTACCGTGCCATGGACGCAAGGGCTTGGTCTCTTCGTTCTTCCATTAGAATGAAATCCAAAGCCAGCATCATGTCGTTTCGGCCCGTATAAAAAACTTGCGACTTGAGTGTCGGGTGGCCGATCTCCAGGGGTAAGATTGCCTGGGTTCCAAAGCATAGGGCAAATGGCGGTTCTCCAGTCGATCTTCTCGGTGTAGTTCGATGAGCCCACAATACACTCAGCAATTCTTTGACCCATTTGCCTTTGGCTTTCTCCAGCCTCTTCTTGATGCCATCCAAGATGGATTTATTAGAGGCTTCGACTTGGCCATTGCTTTGGGGATAAGCCGGCGAAGAAAAGTAAGGCCGAATACCATATTTGCTGCACAGCTCTCGGTATACGCCACAATCAAACTGGGTGCCGTTGTCTGAGATAAGAGCTCTAGGAATCCCAAATCGTGTTATGATGTTCCTCCACACAAAGCGTTTAACGTCAGCATCTCGAATGTGTGTTAATGCCTCCGCTTCGACCCATTTCGTGAAGTAATCTGTTGCGACGATCAGGTATCGCTTGTTCCCTGGGGCCCTCTGCAATGGTCCTACGATATCAAGCCCCCACTAGGCGAACGGCCAAGGACAGGTGATAGAGTTCAACTCTTCAGCAGGCAAATGGTTTAACGGGGAGAATTTCTGGCACTGTTCACACTTTTTTGCATAACACTTGGCGTCCGCTCTCATTGTCAGCCAATAATACCCCTGCGTTATAGCTCGATGGGCCAAAGAGCGTCCGCCAGAATGGGCACCACAACTGCCTTCGTGTATCTCAGTCAGAAGCTCCCTGACTTTGTCCGAGTGCACACATTCCAAATAAGGGCCAGAAAGTGACTTTTTATAAAGCCTTCCTTGCGGATCCAAGTAGTATTGCATGGCTTTGTTTCGCAGCTTATGTGCTTCTTTCTTGTCCTCTAGGAGTTGTTCAGAAGAAAGGAATTCAGCAATGGGATCCATCCAACTTGGTGCAGATTCTATAACGTTGATTTGGACTTCCTCCGAAGGGCCAATGCTTGGCTCTGGGATGAATCCTACTTCGATGGTCTATTTTATCTCTGAGTTGATTGCGGAGGCTAGGCAAGCCAAGGCATCTGCATGGGTGTTCTGATCACGTGTTATCTGGTTCAACTCATGATGGTCAAATTTTGCCAACAGGGAGTTGGCCGTTTTCATGTAGGCCGTCATACGGTCGTTTCTTGCCGCGTACTCCCCCTTTAGTTGATTGATCACTAGTTTTGAGTCGCAAAACACAAGCAGACGCTGAGCACCCAGAATATGCATATTCCGCTAACTGGCTAAAAGGGCTTCGTATTCGGCTTCGTTATTTGATGCTTCAAAGCCGAGCTTGACGGCCTGCTCATTTATTGCGCCGTCGGGGGTCATGATTACAACTCCGGCTCCACTGCCCCACTAATTGGACGATCCATCACAATACAACTGCCAGATGCCCCCAACATAAATCCTCCAGTTCAGCTTCGGTCGAATTTCATCTGTCTTGAAGTCGGCGACATCAGACTTGAAGTCAGCGAGGCTCCTAGTGAATTCGGCGATAAAGTCGGCAAGCACCTGTCCCGTGATTGAGGTTCTCGGTAGAAATTGAATATCGTACTGGCCAAGTTCCAGAGCCCACTTTGAAACACATCCAGATGCTTCCGCACTGCGTAGTACAGATCGGAGGGGATAATCTGTTAGCACCCCAATGCTATGCCCCTGGAAGTAATGCATGAGCTTCCTTGCCGCCATAACTAGGGCTAGGATGAGCTTTTCCAGCGGAAGGTAGCGTGTTTCGGCGTCAACCATTGCCTTGCTCACATAATTCACTGGCCGCTGCTCCCCCAGCTCTTCCTTTATCAATACGGCGCTGACGGCTCGATCAAAAACTGCTAGGTACAAAATGAGCGGGTCGCCAGCAGAGGGTGTTGTTAGGAGTGGAACTGAGCGGAGGTAGGTCTTCAGGCCGTTGAAAGCGGCTTCGCACTCGGTGGACCATTCAAAGGCCTTGCCCTGCCGTAGTGTATGAAAGAATTGTCGGCAGCGATCTGTGGACCGACTGATAAACCTGTTGAGTGCGGCATCCATCCCCATCAATTTTTGAACTTCCTTTACTGAACGGGGGGAACCGAGCTCCAAGATTGCTGTGATTTGCCTTGGGTTGGCTTCGATGCCTCTGTGGTTGACAATGTAGCCCAAGAATTTGCCAAAGCTGATACCAAACGCACATTTGGAAGCGTTCAACTTCATTCCATATTTGCGTAGGATGCCGAATGTCTCTTCCAGATCGGCTATATGATTCTGCTCTTCTTTGGATTTGACCACCATATCGTCAATGTACACTTCCATAGTTTTGCCTAGTTTCTCCTTGAACATGGTGGTGACCAGTCTCTGGTAGGTTGCCCCTGCATTCTTCAGCCCAAAAGGCATTACCTTATAGCAATAGGTTCCTCTTGGGGTGAGGAATGCAGTTTTCTCTTGGTCCTCCGAATGCATAGCGATTTGATGATAACCTCTATAGGCATCAAGGAAACTCATACGCTGATGGCGCGCCATAGCATCTACAAGCTGGTCTATCTTGGGAAGAGGAAAACAATCCTTTGGGCAGGCTTTGTTTAGGTCCGTGAAGTCGACGCACACTCGCCAAGTCCCATTTTTTTTTCTTCACCACCACTATATTAGAGAGCCATGTAGGGTAGGTCACCTCCCTAATTGCTCTGGCATCAAGCAGCCTATCAACTTCCTCAACAACGGTGGCAGTGTACTCTGCGGCCGACCGCTGGCTTTTCTGAATGATCGGCTTACACTTAGGATCGACATTCAAATGGTGCTATGAAACTGACAGATCTATACCCGGCATCTCGTACGGAGTCCATGCAAAGACATCAAGGTTGCTGAGCAGGAAAGATATTAGCTGCTGTATGTCGGCCTGATTCAAGGAGGCGCCGACCATGAACAACTTGTCTGGGCTTCCATCGATTTGAACTCGTGCTAAGTCTTCTGTTGCCTTTTCGTTTGGGGGCCGCCCAACATCGTCGAGGCTTTCTCGATCCGGCAACTCAATAGAATTCACCTGTAGTTCCTTTAGCATTTTCTCAGCAAGGAGATAACATACTTGTGCCAATTTTTGGGAGCCACGGATTTGCTCAATACCGCATTCTGTCGGGAAGCGGAGCAGCTGATGATAGGTGCTGGGCACGGCTCGCATAGCATGCAACCATGATCGCCCCATGATAAGATTATACGGCAACGGCAGTCTGACGACCAAGAATCCCACATCCACTGTTCGGGAACCTGCTCGAATGGGAAGTCGGATTTTCCCCAACGGGTACTCTGGATTGGCATTGAAGCCGAAAAGTGGATAAGGGGCCGGAGAGAGATCCGATTCGGAGAAGCCCAGTTTGGTGAATGTCTTGTTGTACATAATCTCCGATGTACTCCCTGAATCGATGAGTACACCCTCAACTGTGAATCGGTTTACGCGTAACTCAATTACCAAGGGATCACTGTGGGGCAGTGTTACTCCCGCCAAATCCGAATCATCAAAAGTGATAACCTCGGCTTCATAGGGCCGTTTAGCCGGAGTGAATTGCTCTTGAGGGTTAGACTTCGACTGAATTGCGTGCACCGCCGATGACATTGGCAGGCTGTATATCATGCGGATCACATGGAGCGAATGTGAATCCTGTGTCAAGGCTGTTGCTTTGGTTGGGTTGCCTTTTCGGACGTACGGTTGTAGCCAGCCATCTTGTACCAATGTACCGTCGTACAGGGTAAATGACGGTGCTTTGAATTTCTTGGGTAGGACTGCCTTTGCGATCCGTCGTACAAAAAGATCGTTTTGATCATCATCCGAGCTGTTTCTCCTTCGCTTAAGCCATGTACGGGGACTCTCTTCAGAAGAACTGGAAATTTCAGATCGTCCCTCCTTCTTGGGCTCCGAGGATAATGAGTCGGAGTTGCTATCAGTATCTTGTTGTCGGGCTCGAGATCGTCGACCAGCTGCCCTCTCGGGTCGTTCCGGGCCTTGGTATGCAGCTTGTTTGGACTTCGCCACCTCTAAGGCCAAATCCTGACGGAGATGTTCGTTCTCTACAATCATGCTCTCCAATCTTTGTTCGTTTTTCTTTGCTTGTTCTAGGAGTGCTTGCATTGCTTCGTGCTCCGAAGTCGAGGGTGAGGCGAAATTTAAGGCAAGTCTTGCGGCAATAGTCTCTGTTCCAAGCATGTTTGTTGGAGTCGTTTCATCTTGCGATATGGGGCCGACAGTGACCGTCGGAGGATCTTCCGTCACGTTCGCCATGGATGTGCTTGAGTTTTCCCACAGACAGTGCCAATTGTGGAGAACTGGTTTGGAAATACTCTTCTAATCCGGGGGAGCACTCGAGATCCGCTGATAGTCACCTGAAATGGGATAAACACTCCGGTCGGGGGTGCCGAAATTAGCACTCCAACGGATAAGTCAGTCTCTACACTCAAGAATACTTGTGTTCTAAGTTAAGCATAGTAATTCTCACATACCTCATTCTGGCTGATGTTTCTTCTATTTATATCTCCTCTTCTTTGGGCCTCGGGATTAGGTCCATTCCCCACCTCATATTCGGCACATTTTATAATGGACCGATCTTCACTCGACCCCTCGCTTAATCGGTTATTTGGCCGAGTAGGGTTGGATTTGAGCTTTCGAGCCAATTGCCGAGTGCTTCGAACCTCGACTCTACCAGATTCGACTATCCGGAACCTCTATGACTCCCGAATCTCGGCCCCCACACTATACAAAGGGATTTTGGGGACCTATTTTAAGGGATGAAACCCTAGAGAAGATGGCTAGAAGTTAGAGAAGAAGAGCAAATCATCAATCCATGGCCTTGTTTTCAAGATTCGAAGTGTTCAACCTCTCCGTGAGCAGCTAAGCTTTCTTCTTAGGATTGAGGTGAAACTCTAATCAAGTATCAAGTAATTTTGTATTTTAATTCTAGTTTGTCTTTGGAATTGGGTAGTCGTTGTATGATCATTTTTAGATCTTTTATTCAAATTATCTTTTCATTCAATTTATGTATTCAATTTCTGAGATTGAGAATGCATGGTCATACAACTATTTTATTTTCTTCTATATACAAATCATGAGATGAGTCATGCTTAGAAGAAACGAATCATCCTGCAATCTTAGTTTAGTATAGACTATTTGTGCCAATTGAAGATGATTCGTGCCTACATTTTGAATATACTCATCTTTTTTTACGATGATATTGGGGCTTGTAGCCACGATACATCATTATTATTCGTGCCATTGATTTACTAGAAGTATGTATTTTAATTACATGATCTGAGATTGATAGTGGATTTAAAATCCTAAGTCTCTCTCCATATCTAGATTACTCTTTTTATTTGCACAATTAATTTGTTCTTAATTTTAATTACCATTAGCAAAAACCAAATCATCCTCTCTTCTTCAAATTAAATTAAAAATTATCATTTGAAATAATATAAAACTCAACCCAAAGTCTTCATGCTACGATACCTAGACAATCCACTGTTCTATTGAATTAGTGCTTTGTTTAGCTCTTTATTTTTGATTGAAAAATGACAGATCAATTTTTGGCGCCGTTGCTAGGGACCTTGGTGGTTGTTTAATTCGATAGTAGTTTTTATTTTAATTTACAATTTCAAATTTTGTTTTATTGTTATTCTTGGTTTACTACTCTCTCTTGCTGGTGTTTGCTTGTGTAGGTTTTCACGTATCTACACAACCAGTGAACAGCTCGCAAGCGCTATAAAAAAAATTTGCAAAAAGCAACTCACTCTAAAAAAGAATCTAACAGACCCATCTTGACTTCTTGCGCAATCTTGTGTCAACCACTGGATAAGTAAAGCGTTGTCGTTATCACTCTATGAGTTTTTCTGTTATCTTTTTTGCAATATATTGGCTATCTTGGGCACAAGTACCACTGTAAGTTATTTGGTGTCAGTTTATGTTTGGGCGCCATTCTTGTCTTCCTGATTTAACTCCACTTGATCTTGAGATTGAACACACACTTTGGATTCTCCGACAAAATTCTGAGTCCAATAGAATAGTTGACCTTGTTCTACTCATGGATCCAATAGAGAATCAGGCTCAAACCATACAGTTAAGGGAGCACTTCACTCCCACGGCATATGCTTCACCATCTTGCATTAGGTCGCCATACATTGCGGTCACCCTTATGAAATCAAGCCTAGCACCATTTAGATGCTTCCATCTTTCCATGGACTTGGTCATGATGACCCATACCGCCACTTGGATAAGTTTCTGGAGATCTGTTCCATTGTGAAACTCCAACAGTTCACAAACGAGGCCCTTAGGTTGAGGTTATTCCCTTTCACTTAAGGATAAGGCCAAACATTGGTTGAATTCTTTAGAACCAAATTCCATCACAACTTGGGCCCAACTTGAATAGAAATTTCTGGAGAATTATTTTCCCATAGGTAAAGACTAATCAGATCAGGTGAGCCATCACTAATTTTTCTCAACTTGGTGGCAAGCAATTTCATGAGACCTGGGAATGATTTAAAAACCTACTTTGGTAATGTCCCCATCACCAAGTACCCACATGGCAATTAGTCCAGACTTTCTATGACGGTGTTACTAATCGCAATCAATAAACAGTAGATGCCTCTTGTGGTGGGACATTCATGTCCAAGAGTGATGATGATGCATGGACCTTAATTACAAACCTTTCTGAGAATTCTTTTCAATATGCATCTACATCTAGATTTGAGAGACAGCCCTCTTCTAGTACTCCAAAGCGAGGGGGTGTCTATGAAGTCAGGCACACTGTTGATGTCTTTGAACAAGTAGCCGCCTTATCCCGTAAACTTGACCAACTTCTTTCAATAGGGCAATTTTTTGCACAGCCCTCACTACCTCAAAATCAAGAGGCATGTCTTATTTGTTCTCACACCACTCACTATGTTACCGAGTTTCCCATGGCTTCACAGTTTCCTAAGTTAGTTGAAGAACATGTTCTTGCAACTCAAGGTTTCACCAAACCAAGTAATGATCCACATTCTAATACCTATAACCCGAGATGGCATAATCATTCCAGCTTCTCTTGGAGGCCACCAACTCAAGGCAATTCTTTTGCTCCACTACCACATCCCAGGCAAAATTTCAATAATTTTGCCACCCCACCTCCTTACTGACCACCTTCACAACAACAATCTTACCAACAGCAACCTCCTCTACCTCCGCAACAATCTGCTTTCGAGGAAAAGGTCCTGCAAGTTCTCTAAGGACTTGAAGGGGTCCCTCAATTGGTTCACTCTCATTCACAATCCATCTCTAAGCTCAAGACCCAACTCAGTCAATTAGCTACACACTCACATGGAGGGAGGAGGGTAAGCTACCTAGCCAATCGGTGACTAATCCTAAGGGTCAGCATGGGATCAAGAGTTCCAATGTGAGTGGTCCATTCCACGATCATGTTCAAGTTGTGATAACTCTCAGGAATGGGCGCGAGTTAGATACTCACCCCAAGGTGACCAAAGGGAGTGAAGGAAAGCGTGGTAATCTGGTTTCAAGAGTCGAGTACGAGGATAGCAGCACCACCAAGGGGGAGAATCCACCCTCTTCATCTTTGAGTAAGCCACCAGCACCATTCATGACTAAGGCCCCTTTCCCGTAATGCTTAGAGTTGCCCTCACCTTTCGAGAAAAAGGGGGCATCCATGGAGGAAATGATAGAAATCTTCAAGCAAGTCAAAATTCACGTCCCTCTATTGGAGGCCATCAAACAAGTGCCTTCTTATGCTAAGTTTTTGAAGGACCTTTGCACCCAAAAAACACAAAGTCAAAACCCACGTGTCTCAAAAGGTCCTTCTCACTGAGCAAGTCAGCTTCATCCTGTCACATAAGACACCACCTAATCTTAAGGACCCCGGTGCACCCACTATCTCTTCCACTATTGGTGATCACTTCATAGATAGAGCCCTTCTTGACTTAGGTGCTAGTGTGAACCTTGTTCCATATTCTGTGTATGAGGAGTTTGGGTTGGGAGAGTTAAAACCAGCAATGGTGACTCTTCAGTTAGCCGATCGTTCCGTCAAGGTGCCACGAGGCATGATTGAGGATGTCCTTGTTAAGGTTGACAAATTATATTTTACCGTCGACTTAGGCACTTCACATTGGGGTGCTCCAGTCCTATTTGTAAAGAAGTAGGATGGGTTGTTAAGACTATGTATAGATTACAGAGGATTGAACAAAGTAACCATTAAGAATAAATACCCATTGCCTCGAATAGATGTTCTGTTTGACCAACTTCAGGAAACACAAGTGTTCTCTAAGATAGATCCTAGATCCAGGTATCAGCAGTTGAAAGTCAAGGCAGAAGACATAGAGAAAACTGCATTCAGAACTAGATACGGGCACTACGAAGTTTTGGTAATGTCATTTGGGGTAACTAATGCACTTGCAGCATTTATGGACCTTTTCAAACAATTTCTTGATGAATTCATAGTTGTGTTTATTGATGATATATTGATTTACTCCAAAACTAGGGGAGAACAAGAAAATCATCTGAGAACTGCGTTACAGATTTTACGGGAAAAGAAGTTGTATGTATAATTTTCCAAATTTGAATTTTGGCTTGATAATACTGCATTTTGGGGGCATGTAATCAACAAAGATGGCATATCAGTTGACCCGCAAAAAATTAAGGCTATTGTGAACTAGCCAAGACAACTAATGTATCCAAAATTAGAAGTTTTCTGGGACTTGTTGGCTACTACCGCAGATTTGTAAGACACTTCTCAAAACTTGTCATGCCATTGATGAAGTTGACTTAGAAAAATGTATCATTTGATTGGACTGAGCAGCGGGAATTAGCCTTCCAAGAATTGAAGACTAGATTGGTAACTGCATCTATCCTGACTTTGCCTAATGAAACTGATGGGTGTCAAATTTACAGGGTTGTTTCCTATAAAGGCTTGGGGTGTGTTAATGCAGAATGGGAAGGTAATTGCTTACGCTTCTCGTCAACTCCAACTTCATAAAAAGAACTACCCAACTCATGATCTTGAATTAGCAACTGAGGTGTTTGCTTTAAAAATTTGGCGACACTATCTGTACGTTGTGACTTGCGAGGTGTATATTGACGATAAAAGCTTGAAATATTTCTTTACTCAACAAGAATTGAACATGAGATAGAGACAATGGCTTGAGTTAATAAAAGACTATGATTTGCAGATTTTGTATCATCTAGGAAAGGCAAATATAGTTGTAGATGCTTTGAGCCGAAAATCTATTAGGAACTTGTCATGTTTACTCACCGACCAGAAAGACTTGTTGTATGACCTAGAAAGAAATGAAATTGAAGTGGTTTTGCACGAATAGGGCGGAATTCTAGCCGCCATCTCTACCCAGCCTACAATAATTGAAGAAATTAAAGAGAAAGAGCTTGAAGACGAATTTTTAAAGAAGATTGTGGAAGAAATGGGCTTAAAATTGAGGCCGGGATTTATTCTTGACAATAGTGTGTTGAAATTTCATAATCGACTTTGTGTGTCGGATTGTTTTGACCTGAGGAAACGTATCATGACTGAAGCTCACAACTCTAAATTTGCTATACATTCGAGGAATACAAAGATGTACCATGACTTGAAATAGAATTTCTGGTGGCCTGAAATGAAGAAAAGCATTGCTGATTTTGTGGTTAGATGTTTGCATTGCCAACAAGTTAAAGCTGAACATCAACGGCCCGCTGGATTACTTCAGCCACATCCAATACCGGAATGGAAATGGGAACACATCACGATGGACTTCATTGTTGGACTACCTCGATCCTCTCGAGGTATGGATTTTATTTGGGTCATTGTTGATCGATTAACTAAATCTGCCCACTTTTTGGCTATCAAATCTTTGTATGATGCGGATAAGTTGGCTAATTTACAAGTAAATAAGATTGTGAAATTGCATGGAGTTGTAGTTTCCATAGTATCTGACAGATATCCCAAGTTTACATAGAGATTCTGGCAGAGTTTACAACAGGCTTTGGGGATTGAACTGAGACTAAGCAGTGCTTATCACCCACAGACAGATGGCCAGTCTGAATGAACAATTCAAGCATTAGAAAACATATTGCAGATGTGCATGTTAAACTTCCAAGAAAATTGGAGACTCATCTACCATTGGCCGAATTTGTGTATAACAATAGCTATAATTCAAGCATTGGAATGGCTCCTTATGAAGCATTGTATGGTAAGAAGCACTGTTCTCCAATTTGTTGGGCCGAAGTTGGTGATAGACCGTTATTGGGACCAGAATTGGTTCAAGTGACAACCGAGAAAGTAAAGCTAATACAGCAACATTTGAAAATCGCGCAGAGTCGGCAAAAGAGTTATGCAGACTTCCGAAGACAAGATAGGGAATATGAAGTCAGGGATCATGTGTTTATCAAAGTAACTCCTATGAAAGGCCAGACACGGTTTGGAGTGAAAGGCAAGTTGGCACCGAGATATGTTGGGCCATATGAGATCCTTGAGAAAATCAACCCAGTGACGTATTGGGTAGCCTTACCGCCAGTCATGGAAGATATGCATGATGTTTTCTATATTTCGATGCTTTGAGAATATTTACGAGATCCACTCCATGTGATTGAGCCGACCCATGTGCTTCTGAAAGATGATTCTACGTATGAAGAGAGGCTAATTTATATTGTGAATCCAGAATCAAAAGATTGAGGAACAAAGAAATACCATTGGTGAAAGTCGATTGGCAAAACCATTAAGGGACTTATGCAACTTGGGAGACTGAAGAAAATATGATAAAGATATACCCTGATTTATTCCCTATAGATTCGATATTCTTCCAAAATGAAGGTAATTCAAGTTTGGAGGACCAAACTCGTTAAGAGCAGAAAACTGTAACAACCCCGACCCCGACCTATGATTAACTGTTAAACCATGATTAAAGATGCCTGATAAGTAATTAACATGAAATTCTAAATTAATTGCATGTGTGTTGCATTATTTGTGTTTCTATCGGTCTATCGTAGTCTATTGTAAAAAGATCTATTTGTATTTCTGGTGTGTTCAGTGAATTGAAGGCCTTATCGGCATCTAATCATGAAATTGACTTGGTATATGTGTTATTTGGAATTATTAGGAAATTATGGTAGGTTTAATTTGAATTCAATTTCGAACCAAGTAATTAGAATAAAATAATGATATATAATTAGTTTTAAACCCAGTTTGCTTAAGCTTCCTTAATAAGCTTATATAAGGCTGTTATGAATCCATTAGTTTGTTTTGCATCTTCATTTCATTATCTTGAAACCCCAAACATAAGGGAAAGTAAGAAGAGTGAGAGTATAGTTAATTTGGAGAAGAATTAAGCTCAAACTAAGGGAATTGCAAGGAATTGAGGGATTGAACTTAGAGACAAAAGAATCAAGCCTTTTGAGCCGAAATTGGAAGGCTTAGGTATGAATTAAACCTTTAAGTCATATGATTGCGACATTGAGAACATGAATTCAAGAGAATTGGTGTAATTGAGCTTAGATTAAAAAATTTGAGCATGATTCATGCATTGCAGGCATGCTTCATGAAAATTGAGTTTGAATTCCATCTTAAGCCTCACATGCATGGAGTTATATTTTTTAAATGCTGAGAATTCAACATGATTTTGTATATAACACCTCATTTGTTCATGGTTTAAGGAGTTTGAACTCAAAACAATGCATGCATGTGTTATATATTAAGTTTAAGATTTGATTTTAAATAATGGACAAGCTTTTAGGTGTTAATTTTGTGAAAATAGTTTGAATTCAACATGTTTTACAAGTTTACACAAGTTTCCTTAAGTTTTTGGCCCAAATGAACATAAATTGCATCATTGAGTTGAGTTTTGAAGCTTGGAAGCAAATCTAGAAATTTCAAAATTCTACTTCTCCGCTCAAGCGACAGAACCTGCACTCGAGCGACCACGTGTTGGCTCGAGCATAAAATGCATGCTCCTAGAAGTTTACAATTTTTTGCAGACCGCTCAAGTGACAAGAATTGCACTCGAGCGATGACCCTGTTTTCAGCAACTTTGACTAAGTGTTTTGAAGCACACATTGGCATCCTCATTACATCCTAGGCATTCTTAAGCCCCACTTAAGATATAATAATGAGGATAAGACTTAGAAACACACTAAGAACAAAACAAAATAAGTTAAGTACTAACCAAGCGTATGTTTCAATATGTGCATCTCTTATGTTTGTGTAGGTCACACGCCGTGAGCTTTCGATCTGTGATAACCCTGCTTCGTATTATGCTAATTAATCTTAATTGTGATTGTGATTATGTGTTTGATATAATTTTGAGTGCCATTTATATGAGTATATGTGGTTTTGAATTTCTATCTGTTCACCGTAGCAATATCTATTCAACTTACTGTTATAGACTGAAAATTGAAGGCCTTATCGGCCACAGAAACTGAAATTGACTACGTCATTGTGATTGGCGTAATTTTTAGAGCCTACGGTGAAATTTAATTGAAAATTGATTCGGATCAGATTAATTCGATTAAATTAATTTAATAGTGCTCAATTAATTAGTGTTGATGGAATTTGATTATGCGGGGCTATATAAGGGGCCATTATACAGTCAATTCCTCTCTTTTATTCAATTTGGCTGATATTAACTCTAAGAAAAGAGAGAGAGGGTTGGCTAGAGAGAGAGAGGGAAACAATTGGAGATTTGAGCATGAGGCTTGGAAATCTTAAAGATTAACTCAAGAATTGGCTAGAATTTGGGTGTTTGAAGCTCCTAGGTGAGTAAATTCATAGATTTTAGTTTGTAACTTTGTGAATTCAAAGTTGAATGGTGATCCAGAACATGAATTGAGTTAGTTTTGATGAATTGGGAGTCAATATACACATGCATGTAGGAGATTGCCATGAATTGTATGTTTGAGCTTGAAATTTGCATGAGCTAGCATGAATAATGCTGAACATGGAGAATTGGGCACCAATCTTCACATGCATGCATAATTTTCATCGGTTCCATAATAATAAGTGTCATTTGCATGATGTGAAGTATAAATGAAGTCAAAAATTTGCATGCATGTTTGATTATGGAAGATATGGAGCTTATATGAGAGTTGAATGCATGAGCCTTGATTATACTAAAAAATGTTGGTTAATTTTGAAGATTGGACCATGATTTTGAGCAATTGGCCTCATATTGTTTGTGTACGCATGATATATAATGTGTTTCCCTATTTTGGTACCTTAATTTGAGCTTTGAAGCCTTTGAATATCAAGTTTGAGCCTCAAGAACAATTCTGGATTTTCCAGAATTTGGCATGTCCACTCGAGCGGGAAAATCGCCGCTCGAGCGGGAAATACGAACTCCCAGAAGTTTTGCAGACATGGATGTCCGCTCAAGTGGGAAGATTCATGCTCGAGCGGGGAGCTATGTAATGAGACTTTCAACTCGAGCGTCCAAATTCACGCTCGAGCTTAAAAATGAGGCAACCAGTACTTTTGCAGACCTAATGGGTCCGCTCGAGCGGGAAAGTCGACGCTCGTGCGGGGACCCCTGTTTCAAAAATTTTGTAACGATGCTCTATGTTTCACTTTCCATTCTCTTTCACTTCTAAGCACTCTTAGGCATGCATTGAGCATTATTAATGAATTAAAAGGATAAGAAAGAAGCCTAAGAGGAATGTATGAATTAAGAATGGATTGAATCGTTTGTGACCCATATGTGTCATGTAATGTGTACGGTCAAGCTCAAGGGTGAATCCATCGGCAAAACACTGTGAGTAATATCTTAATAAAGATATCTGAAATATGTTATTTGTCCAGTTGCTTACTTCTATAAAAGTCTTATAAGTCTATTAATTTGAAATGTGGACAAATGTTGGCTATGCCTTATGGATTGGGCCAAAGGCCGTCTGACATGAATGAAAGAATGAATGGGCCAAAGGCCATCTGACATGAATGAAAGGATGAATGGGCCAAAGGCCGTCTGACATGAATGAAAGAATGAATGGGCCAAAGGCCGTTTGACATGAATGAAAGAATGAATGGGCCAAAGGCCGTTTGATATGAGTGAAAGAATGAACGGGCCAAAGGCCGTCTGACATGAACGGAAGAATGAATGGGCCGAAGGCCGTATGACATGAATGAATGGGCTGAAGGCCGTCTGACATGAATGAATGGGCCGAGGCCTTGACGCGGATGATTGGGCCAAAGGCCGTCGGACAGGAACGAATGAGCCATAGGCCGTCGGATACGAATGAATTGGGCCCGAGGCCGTTTGAAGTGTTCAGAACCGCAGTCACTTGACCTAAATATATATATATACATATATAGATAGAAATATGAATTGGCCCCAAGGCCATCTGATGTATGTTATTCTAAATACGGTTCGTGTATCTTCTTTATTTGATATTATTCACTGGGCTTTCGCTCACACTCATTCATGTGTCTGTAGGTGAGCCAAGGGAGGTCCAAACCCAGCCTCAGTGAAGTTTGTGTGAAACGGTCAAGGTTTTGAAGAGTCAACCCAAACATCTCATGCACGAGACTTGTCTTCGCCTCTTTTGTTCTTTTGATATGGTTTTGATTATATTGGCAAGAGCATTGGAGTACTTTGTACATAAACTTTGGGTTTGACCGACTTAGACTTAAATGATCCTGTGTGTACAGAAATTTGTGTTACTACACGTTTTGATGTGAGTTATTAACATGTACGTATATGGATTGTTATGATGTGCCATGTAAGCACAGCTCTATGGACAATTTGTTAGTTTGCTTCCGTTTGGCCCCTTTTCTCTGATGAGTTATGTCTTGTTTGGTTTGAGGCCATAGGTAATCCCTTGATTACTGGTTGGTTATGTCCTTAACCCGTAGGGACGGGTTCGGGTCATGACACGATCCGTTGGTTTGCTATTGAAGCTATTTGTGAAATTATTTGTGAGTAACAACTTAGTAAAGCTATGTTCGAGATGAAATATTTTCTGAACATTATGATATGATATGAACTGTTTCTGAATAATACAAAAGGTGATTTTAGGATTACATGAATAATGATCCAATTCTTTGAAATATCTATGCGGTATCCTTAGCAGAGGCCCTCACCCAGGGGAAATAATACTATGGCTCAGGCCCTCACCCCAGGGAAACAATACTGTGGCCCACGTATGAGGTATGTTACCCGATACCGGCGGTTCCTTTATGGAACTTGATATGCTTGACCAAAGAGATATGTTAATGCTAATGGATGTACCACGTATGATTTGAATATGAATATGAACATGACTCTATTTTTGATACGAACATGCTGATGTTTCTGTTTTGATAAGAGAATTAAAATCTCAATCTGTTATGGATATCATTTATTAAAATCCTTACTCTGTTATTATTCACTGGGCTCCCGGTCACTTTACTATCCATGTATGTAAGTGACCAGGCGCGTGACCAAGCTCAGTGATGATTGCCTAGAGGTTAGTTTTGTCGGCTAAGCTTTGTGCCTCTCGAGGAGGTTCCAGAAAGAGTTTAGTGGTCGAGTTCTGCAAACCAAGTTATAACATTTAGACTTTGTTTATTTTGTGAACAATTCTTTTGTGTGTTAAGTTAATGACAATGTAAATGTATGCTTAACATCATATGTGGGTGGATGTATAAGGTTTTAAATTTGTGTCCCATGTACGTCTGCACAGCTCTATGGATATTGTATTTTATATATTTGCTTCCGCAGCCCCTCATATTATATGATATTCAAGTCAGAGGCCTTTGGTAATCCCAACATCACTGGCCGATTATGACACGAAACCTATAGGGGCAGGTTTGGGTCCTGACAGAGTGGTATCAGAACACAAGTTATACCGCACACACGAGTCCATATGAGCTATAGGACGTTCTAGAAAAGAATTAAGGGCATTTCATCTACATATGTGAGTGTGTGAATTGGTTGAACAGACTCGAACCAAAATGAAATATATTTAAATCAATATGACACAAATTCAATTGGAATCGAATACGGAAAATGAGACTATTCTGTCGATGTTTATTATGGTCCTGTTTGCTTATAGTAATGGAAAATACAAGAAGTGACGGTACAGCTGAATTCTCTGAGGCTCGCATGAGTCACATGGAACAAATGCTTGCAGCCCTTACAAAATCTTTGAGGCAATAACCCTTGCCCCCTCCATCTCTGCCAGTACAAAATGTGCCGGATAAGAATGATATAATCAACCTGACTCAAAAGTTTATGAAGATGAAACCACCAACTTTTTTGGGTGGTATTCAACCACTAAAGGCAGAGACATGGTTACTTGAAATAGAAAAACTATATGAAGTATTTCTCTTCTCCAAGACTTAGAAGGTGCTCTTGGCCACCTATACTTTAACGGATGAAGCGCGAAGATGGTGGTTGCTAATCTGAAATGATAATGGGAACATGACATGTGTTCAATTGAAGGAAATCTTCAACGACAAATATTTCGCTCAGTACTTTCGGGACCAAAAAGTTTATGAATTTCAAGAACTCAAGCAAGGCAATATGTCAATAGCTGAATATGACGCTAAGTTCATTGAATTGGCCTAGTTTGCTACATACAAGGTGGATACCGATCACAAAAAGGCACAAAAATTTAAAGGAGGCTTGACTTTAGAAGTGTTTGACCAAGTCAGCGTCTTGAAGTTGCCTACGTACATGGAGGTGCTCGACCAAGCCTTAAGGCAAAAGCTACCTTAGTAGCTATGAAACAAAGCAAGGTCCCAGCAACAATAGAATGGAGAGGTAAGAGGTCGGGGAATGAGTTTAGAAGGGGCAGCTCCTTTGGAAGCAAAAAGAAAAACACGGGGTCTACAAGTAGCTCAAGTTAGAGCAGTAGGTTTATACCAGCTTGTCCAGATTGTGGAAGAAAGCATAGAGGTGTGCGTTACTGTGCATCTAGTGCTTGTTACAGGTGTGGCAAAGTTGGCCACATAATGAAAGATTGTCCACTCAGGTCTAAGAATGCCAACTGCCCCACAGCAAGTTCAACCGGATCTGCTTTTGTAATTAGGTCATATGCAAGAACTAATGCTAGAGGTAACGCTCAAAATGAAACGTTAAGGGAAGGGAGAGTGTTCGCACTAGTGCCTGGGGATGTACAAAACACCGAGTCTGTGGTGTCAAGTATAATTTCCATCTATGTGCAAAATGCATATGTCTTGATAGATTTTGGTTCTACACACTCATTTGTGTCGTATGCCTTTTCTCAAAAATTAACTAGACCTTTAGAACATATGAATTATTTATTGTATGTATCTATGCCATCTGGGTGTTCTATAGTATGTGCTTATGTTTATTCGGTATGTGATATTGTGATTGGTGATGTGACGTTATATGTTGATTTATTGCCATTGGGTATTGATCATTTTGAATGCATACAGGGTATGGACTGGTTGACAAAGCACTGTGCAACTATTGATTGTGCGAATAAATCTGCTGTGGTTTCTCCACCTAGATTACCTGAATTTGTGTTTGATGGAAATGGGGTAGTTCCACCCCCATATTTGATTTCTTCCATAAAAGCTGTCAAACTACTTAGGAAGGGATGTAGCGGTTATATGTATTGTCTTCCAATTGAGACTTCTGATAGTTCTAATGTGGATACTATTCCTGTTGCTTATGAATTTCCCGATGTGTTTCCAAAAGAATTGCCTGGGGACTTAATTGATAGAGAAATTGAATTCACCGTAGATGTAATAACCATAACACAACTAATTTCTAAAACCCCATACCGAATGTCAACTTCTGAATTAAAAGAATTAAAAGTTCAACTCCAAGTACTCTTCGATAAGAAATTTAACCGCCTGAACACTTCACCTTGAGGTGCTCCAGTCCTATTTGTAAAAAAGTAGGATGGGTCATTAAGACTATGTATAGATTACAGAGAATTGAACAAAGTAACCATTAAGAATAAATGCCCATTGCCTCGAATAAATGATCTGTTTGACTAACTTGAGGGAGCACAAGTGTTCTCTAAGATAGATCTTAGATTCGGGTATCACCAGTTGAAGTCAAGGCAGAAGACATAGAGAAAACAACATTCAGAACTAGATACGAGCACTACGAATTTTTGGTAATGCCATTTGCGGTAACTAATGGACCTGCATCATTTATGGACCTAATGAATAGGGTTTTCAAACAATTTCTTGATGAATTCATAGTTGTATTTATTGATGATATACTGATTTACTCCAAAACCAGAGAAGAACATGAAAATCATCTGAGAACTACTTTACAGATTTTACGGGAAAAGAAGTTGTATGCAAAATTTTCCAAATGTGAATTTTGGCTTAATAATGTCGTATTTTTGGGGCATGTAATCAACAAAGATGGCATATCAGTTGACCTGCAAAAAATTGAGACTACTGTGAACTGGCCAAGACCAACTAATATATCCAAAGTTAGAAGTTTTCTAGAAGTTGTTGGCTACTACCGCAAATTTGTAAGAGACCTCTCAAAACTTGCCATGCCATTGACGTAGTTGACTGAGAAAATTATATCATTTGATTGGATTGAACAGTGGGAATTAGCCTTCCAAGAATTGAAGACTAGATTGGTAACGGCAACTATCTTGACATTGCCTAACGGAAACGATGGGTTTCGGATTTACAATGATGCTTCCTATAAAGGCTTGGGGTGTGTGTTAATGCAGAATGGGAAGGTAATTGCTTATGCTTCTCGCCAACTCCGATTTTATGAAAAGAACTACCCAACTCATGATCATGAATTACCAGCTGCGGGGTTTGCTTTAAAAATTTGGCACTATCTGTATAGTGTGACTTGCGAGGTGTATACTGATCAGAAAAGCTTGAAACATTTCTTTACTCAAAAAGAATTGACCATTAGTCAGAGACGGTGGCTTGTGTTAATACAAGACTATGATTTGCAGATTTTGTATCATCTATGAATGGAAAATACAGTTGCAGCTACTTTGACCCGAAATTTGTTGGGAACTTGTCCTATTTACTCACCGACCAGAAAGACTTGCTGTGTGACCTAGAAAGAAATGAAATTGAAGTGGTTTTGCATGAACAGGGTGAAATTCTAGCTGCCATCTCCACCCAACCTGCAATATTTGAAGAAATTAAAGAGAAACAGCTTGAAGATGAATTTTTAAAGAAGATTGTGGATGAAACGGACTCAAAACCGAGGCCGGGATTTATGCTTGACAATAATGTGCTGAAATTTCATAATCGACTTTGTGTGCGGATTGTTTTGACCTGAGGAAACGTATCATGACTGAAGCTCACAACTCTAAATTTGCTATACATCCGGGGAATACGAAGATGTACCATGACTTGAAACAGAATTTCTGTTGGCCTGGAATGAAGAAAAGCATTGCTGATTCTGTGGCTAGATGTTTGCATTGCCAACAAGTAAAAGCTAAACATCAACAGCCCGATGGATTAATTCAGTCGCTTCCAATAATGGAAATGGGAACACGTCACGATGGACTTCTTTGTTGGACCACCTCCCTCCTCTCAAGGTATGGATTCTATTTGCGTAATTGTTGATCGATTAACTAAATCTGTCCACTTTTTGGCTATCAAATCTTTGTATAATGCGAATAAGTCGACTAATTTATATGTAAATGAGATTGTGAAATTACATGGAGTTCCAGTTTCCATAGTATCTAATATAAATCCCAAGTTTACTTCGAGATTCTGACAGAGTTTACAACAGGCTTTGGGGAGTGAACTGAGACTAAGCAGTGCTTATCACCCACAGACAGATGGCCAGTTTGAACGGACCATTCAAAAATTGAAAGACATGTTGCGGATGTGCATGTTACACTTCCAAGGAAATTAGGAGACTCATCTACCCTTGACCGAATTTGTGTATAACAATAGCTATCATTCAAGCATTGGAATGGCTCCTGATGAAGCATTGTATGGTAGGAAGTGTTGTTCCCCAATTTGTTGGGCCAAAGTCAGTGATAGACCATTATTGGGACCAGAGCTGGTTCAAGAGACAATTGAGAAAGTAAAGCTAATACATCAACGTTTGAAAACCGCGCAGAGTCGGCAAAAGGGTTATGCAGATGTCCAAAGGCGAGATAGAGAATATGAAGTCGGGGATCGTGTGTTTATCAAAGTAACTCCTATGAAAGGCCAGACACGGTTTGGAGTGAAAGGCAAGTTGGCACTAAGATATGTTGGGCCATATGAGATCCTTGAGAAAATCAACCCAGTGACGTATTGGGTAGCCTTACCACCAGTCATGGAACATATGCATAATGTTTGCCATATTTCGATGCTTCGCGAATATTTACAAAATCCACTCCAAGTGATTGAGCCGACCCATGTGCTTCTAAAAAGATGATTATACATACGAAGAGAGGCTAATTCAGATTGTGAATCGCAGAATCAAAAGATTGAGGAACAAAGAAATGCCATTGGTGAAAGTTGATTGGCAAAACCACGAAGGGGCTTATGCAACTTGGGAGACTGAATAAGATATGATAAAGAGATACCCTGATTTATTCCCTCTAGATCCGATATTCTTCCAAAATGAAGGTAATTTGAGTTTGGAAGACCAAACTCTTTAATGGGGGAAGACTGTAACAACCCTGACCCCAACCTATGATTAACTATTAAACCATGATTAAGGATGCTTAATAAGTAATTAAGATGAAATTATGAATTAATTGTATGTGTGTTTGCATTATTTGTGTTTCTATCTATCTATCGTAGTCTACTGTAAAGAGATCTGTTTGTATTTCTGATTTGTTTTGGGAATTGAAGGCCTTATCAGCATCTGATCACGAAATTGACTTAGTATATGTTGTATTTGGAATTTTTAGGAAATTATGGTTGGTTGAGTTTGAATTTGATTCGGAACCAAGTAATTAGAATAAAATAATGATACTTGATTAGTTTTAAAGTGAAGTTTACTTAAGCTTCCTTAATGAGCCCATATAAGGCTAATATGAATCCATTAGTTCATTTTGCCCCTTCATTTCATTATCTTGAAACCCTAAACGTGAGGGAGAGTGAGAAGAGTGAGAGTAGAGCTAATTTGGAGAAGAATTAAACTCAAACTAAGGGAATTGCTAGGAATTGAGGGATTGAACTTAGAGACTCAAGAAGCAAGCCTTTTGAGCCTAAATTGGAAGGCCTAGGTATGAATCCGACCTTTAAGTCATATGATCGCAACTTTAAGAACATGAATTCAAGAGAATTGGCTGAATTGAGCTTAGATTAAGGAATTTGAGCATGATTCATGCATTGCATGCATACTTCATGAAAATTGAGTTTGAATTCCATCTTAAACCTCACATGCATGAAGTTATATTTGTTAAATGCTGAGAATTCAACATGATTTTGTATATAACACCTCATTTGCCCATGGTTTAAGGAGTTTGAACTCAAAACAATGCATACATGTGTTATATATTAAGTTTAAGATTGGTTTTGAATAATGGACATGCTTTTGGGCATTAATTTTGCGAAAAGATTTTGAATTTAGCATGTTTTACAAGCTTACACAAGTTTCCTTAAGTTTTTGCCCCAAAAGAACATAAATTGCAGCTTTGAGTTGAGTTTTGAAGCTTTGAAGCAAATTTGGAAATTCTAGAATTCTGCTGCTCTGTTCAACTGATAGAACCTGTGCTCAAGTGGCCACACTGATTTTGCACTTCCGCTAAAGCGACCAAGGGTTGGCTCAAGCATAAAATGCACACTCCTAGAAGTTTACAATTTTTTGCAGACCGCTCGAGCGACAAGAGTTGTTCTAGAGCGAAGACCCTATTTTCAACAACTTTGACTAAGTGTTTTGAAGCACACATTGGCATCCTCATTGCATCCTAGGCATTCTTAAGCCCTACTTAAGACATAATAATGAGGATAAGACTTAGAAACACACTCAGAACAAAACGAAATAATTTAAGTACTATCCAAGCGTGTGTTTCAATATGTGCATCTCTTATGTTTGTGTAGGTCACGCGTCGTGAGCTGTCGATCCATTGGTTTGCTATCGAAGCTATTTGTGAAACTTTCTATGAGTAATAACTTAGTAAAGCTATGTTCATTATGAAATACTTTCTAAACATTATGATATGATATGAAATGTTTATGAATTATGCAAAAGGTGATTTTGTGATTACATGAATGATGATCCAATTCTTTGAAATATCTATATGGTATCGTTAGCAGAGGCCCTCACCCAAGGGAAAAATACTGTGGCTTATGATCATGAGGCCTTCGCCCGGGGAAAAATAATACCGTGGCTCAAGCCTTCGCCCGTGGCCCACATATGAGATATGTTACCCAATACCGAAGGTTCCTTTACGGAACTTGATATGCTTGACCAAAGAGATATGTCAATGCTAATGGATGTACCACGCATGATTTGAATATGAATATGAACATTACTCTGTTTTTGGTACGGACATGCTGATGTTTCTATTTTGATAAGAGAATTGAAATCTAAATCTGTTATGGACATCATTAATTAAAATATTTACTCTGTTATTATTCAATGGGCTCCCGCTCACTCTATTATCTATGTATGTAGGTGACCAGGCGCGTAACCAGGCTCAATGATGATTACCTGGAGGTCAGTTTTGTTGGCTAACCTCCTGAGGAGGTTCTGAAAAGAGTTTAGTGTTCGAGTTTTGTGAACCAAGTTATAAGATTTAGACTTTTTTTATTTTGTGAACAATTCTTGTGTGTGTTAAGTTAATGACAATGTAAATGTATGCTTAGCGTCATATGTGGGTGGATGTATAAAGTTTTAAATTTCTGTCCCATGTATATCTACACAGTTCTATGGACATTGTATTTTATATATTTGCTTCCACAGCCCCTTATATTATATGATATTTAGGTCAGAGGCCTTTGGTAATCCTAGGATTACTGGGCCGATTACGACACTAAACCTATACAGGCAGGTTTGAGTCGTGACATGCATGTGCACAATTAGCTCGTATTCACTAAATTCATGGTGATTTTAGCTTATCCTTCTCAAATTCATGCAAATGGTCCTACAAACTTAGTGAATTCAAGTTCTGTATGATTTAGCTACAAGAATTATGAGTGAATTCCATACCTAGAGCTTGAATTTTGGTGTTGATAGCCTAAGTTGTTCAAATTTTCTTCAATTCTCTACAATTCTCTACTCTCTCTCTAGAAGTTGGTGTCTCTCTCTTTCTAATTCTCAACCACTTTGTTGAACAAGAAGAAAAAATGAGTTCAAATGTCTAAGGCACATATATATATATATATGGATTAGATTAGGTTAATTAATGTAGCTTAGGTTCAGTTAATCCTAATCAAGTCTAAATAATTTATTCTAATTATCTTAATCCGAATTACATTTAATTGAACTTGCCATATGATTCTAAATATTCCAATTAACCTATTAAACTAGTCAATTTCGGTTTCTAAATCTATTAAGGCTTCTAATTTCTAATTCAAAGTAAGCACTTAGACAGATATTCGATAGACAAACAGATAAGCACAAACTAAATACATAATTATGCAAATATACTCAATGAAATAATATATAAAAATAATATGCATGTCGGGGTCGTCACAAGATTGTTTAGGAATTGAAGTATTTTGTTATGTTTGACCACGAGCCTTTTATTTGTTAACTGAATGCCACGTCTAGTATAAGGGTAAATCCCTTCTATTTATCATTGTTTATTGTAAGCCTAAGGGCATTGTACTAGATTTCACTTATATATATCATCATCACATCATGAGAAAATGTTATTATTTATTTATTGTTGTGTTGGCACGAGGTTGATATTATTGAAACGGTAAAAATATAATGGATTTGGTAATGGATTCGGGTAATAAAAGTTAGGGCGTTATATTGCTTGCTCCACCATATTATTTTTGTATTTTAGTTTTATTCTTAGATTTTTGGAGCTTGTTGTTAGCTTGTTGAGGAGGTTGTTCGTTGTGGGGGAGTTTGTTGAGCATGTACTTACTTTTTTCGTTTTTGTGAAGGACCTTGGTGCTTGTTGTTATGCATATTGTTTTGTGTTGCTTACTTCTCACATGCGATTGTTGGCTTTTACTTCATTTTGTTGCTTCTTTATGTTGTCTCAGTCCTTTCTTTTGTGGTTAGTTTTTGTTCTTTTATTGAATGAGCTCCTTTTGTCAATTCATGACAAAAAAGAGTAGAGTTTTGAGGTGGTGGCGGTATTGCATGATAGCATGAGGTTTGTTATTGCAGATGGCATGACGTTCTTTTAAAAATTCTCATATTGTCATACGCTTTCCGTTATCATATTCTCTTGTGGCACTAATAGTCATTTTATAGATAGCGGGCTTGAGAAGTTTGGTTTTTATTATGTTATAGGCTGGGGTGTCTAGCACTTTCTTGTTAGGTGTGTTTTGTCATGGAATTACCAAATGGGGAGATTGTTAGGTATTTTGTAATTGGTAATCGCATTTGACAAAACTCCTTTCAAATGTAATTGCTTTTGTTGTTTTGTTTCTACAAGTTTGTGAGTGTTTAGATGCGAGTTCAACCCAATTTGTGCCTAAGAAGAGCAGTTTGTGCTGAAGGAAAGATGTGCATGAGCAAGGAGTTTTAGAGCTTGTCATAGTTCTTAGACCGCCCGAGCGACCAAGTGTGCGCTCGAGCACTGATTAGGAGCACTAGTATCTCAATATGAGCTTTGAGATACTAAGAATTGTGTTTTACCGCTCAAGCAATAAGTTTTGTGCTCGAGTGAAGTGGTGTGTGGAAGTTTGTTAACAAAGCCTTACTAGTCTTACCACTTGAGCGATCAAACCTACCCTCGAGTGGTCTTCACGTTCATGTTGGTTATAAAGTGTCGTGGTTGCTCATTTTAGGGTTAAACCCATCTAGAATTCTGAGATAAGACAAGCAAGTTTGTTCTATATTGGAGGGTGTTTAGATATTGGCTTTCTTGATGAATTAAAGGTGATCTATGGATCAGTGGATGTCATATTGACAATCATCAAGGTTTTTCTTTTGTTTTATCATTTACACAAAGAGAGATGTTCATTGGTGGATTTTGGGGAACTTTAACTTGAATCTTTGGTGGATTCCAGAGTGGTTTGTCATCATGGATTCAACATCGGCGTTGTGGATTCAACCTTGGGAAAATCAATTGTGAGATGAAGACAGTGGTGGAAGAGGCACATTGAGTTCAATTCAATTTGGGCATGGATTCACTAGGCAATTGAGAGTTCTTGTGTGTAATTCTTTTGTCTTCTTCGTGCATTGTTTTGTGACTTTGGTTCATGATTTTTTTTCATAATTGGAGATGCTCCAATTGTGATTTTTTTTCATGTTATATCATGATTTGTCATTGTTTTATTTGTAGATATAATTCAATTCTCGTTTAATTGAAATAGATCCATAATTATTTGATTGGGAATTGTTAGTCATTGTTAAAATTGAATCATAATTACAAATCACTATCTCGTGGTTTTTAAGGTTTTTCAAACCTGTAAGTAGTCACCCCCTCTAAGATCTTGAAAAATTTTAAGTGGTCACTCCAATGTATCTATGAAACATAGATCTCGAGGTATCAAATTAAAATTTTGAATAATTTAACAGTGTATATTTCTCATATTCAATGTCAATTACAAGTATTAAGAGAAGATGGTGGAGGAAGATTCAACAAGTGATTTGACAAAATTTATTGAGAAATACGTAGTTTGAGATTTTAGTTTGATTTTATCATAGATGCCGTAAATAACATGAAATATCGTCAAGCACAACTCAAGATATGTCACTTTAATAAGTAGATTATTTTACAGTTATTATCTTTTGCAACTCAGTGTGGATACAAGAAACATATTTATTTGTATGTGCTTACATGTTATTTTTTATTTTTTATATTGGTCAAAATTATTATTGTAATCCATATTAGTATATATGTTCACCACTTTTATATCAAAATCTTGGATCTATCCCTAGCTACAAAATTACTAGGCCAAATCCAAGATCTATTTAGGTCTCATTTAGAGAGCGAATGAAATTTAGGTCTCGTTTAGAGAGTAAATAAAATAGTTTAAAAATTAAAAAATTACTACAATTTATTACATCACTTTCTCTACATTTTTACATGTCAACTAAAATAACCAATTACCAACTAATTGGGGTCAGTAAAGAGATGTTTCAATTTGAAACTTATGATTGTCGAATATAATGTTCGTGATCTTAGAGATATGTCCTATTTAATGTTACAGTAATGTTACATCCCCCAATTTTGAAATTCTATATTTTAGCAGGGTTCCCAAGTGATGTGGCTTATGACACGTCACTTGGGGTTGGTTTGGGGATCTAAAACATTTTCCTTAATATTATACATCAATCATAGAATGAGACACGACAAAACAACCATAGTTTTTTTTGGGTAATTTTTTATAAAATGGGCTATATGTTATAAAATTAGAAATTTTAAGGGGTGAAATGTAATTTTCAAAACCATAAGGGGCAATTCGTATTTTAAGAAACGGTTTGGCTTCTCTCAAGTTGTCATCACAACTTGTCAAAATGTTTTATGTCTTGACCCAAACCCGCCCCTAAAGGTTTAGATCATAACCGGCCAGCAATCACTTGATTACCTACGGCCTCAAACAAAAATTATAGAATAATGACAATAATGGGACGATAAGCGGAAGTATATCATAAAAAAAGAAGTCCATTGAGCTATACCAGTATGATCAAAAATATACATTGCTTATACCATAGCACATCACACATGCATTGACATGTCCAAACAAAAACTTATGTACAATAATCTTCATACATATAGATTACATATCCCAAGACCAATAAAGCAAAAGCAAATCAAAAGTCATAGCATGATGTGAGTCAAAGGCAAAACTCCATCTCAGAGGCATGACTCGACAAGCTCACAAAATAGTTCATTAAGCTGACTCTAAGGGTGGGCTCCATGTGGCGGATCATCTACATATGCATACATAATATTAGGTGAACGAAGCTCAATGAGTAATAATGTAGTAAAGCTATGTAAACAAATGAGCATAAGGTTCTCACCATATCCATAATCATAATACAGAACGGACTTGGGAACATCATATAAACAGAATTGCCTTTGGCCCATCATTAGCAGAATGGCCTCAAGCCCACATAAGGTATAGCACGACCTAGGACCCATATATTAATAGTTGTTTAGAATGACCTCAGGTGTAATCACATATTATCATGTCATTAACAGAACAGCCTCAGGCCTACACACGTACAAAATAGCCTCGGGCCCATAAGACGGCCTCAGGCCCAAACATATCATAGCATAAACGGAACGACCTTAGATCCACATTGCACATGTCATGTAACATTTATGAACTTCATTCATTTCGATCAAAACACAATGTCGGCACAAATCACCATTCATGGCTCAAAGTAATCAATTAAGAACATATCTGTATAATACTATTACTCACAATGTGTTTGGTCTTGCGGCATTGTCTCTGACACACAACCTACACAAAACATTTCACATACACATTCGATAAATAATTGATTTCATTCATACACTTTTCTTTTAATAATTTGCAACCTTTTTCAATGGGTTTCTAATCATCGTTTCACTTCCTAGAGGGTTTAAATAAGGCCAGGAATGCGCTCAGCAGGTCAGGGGGTCAACACAGGAAAACATAATTTTTCTCCCCTGCCGGTCGCTCCTCCGGCGGGTCCAACTGCTCAAGCGGTCATGCTCCGCTCCTGCGGAAGTGAGAGCCACTCGAACATGAAGAATGCAACTTGCCAATTTTGTTCATGTTCCACTCATGTAGAGCTCGTGGCCACACGAGCACTCTGGGCAAAAACTAAACAGTCCAAAATTAGCTTCAACCTCAAGTGACCAAACTCCTTGACAGGCCTAAAATCATGCAAAATTAACTCAAAAATGTGATATACTAACATGATTCAAGTGTAGTTCCACATCAAACACACTAATCTTGTTTCACTAACAAATTCAAAGGTCTCATCGTTTCCATAAATTCATAAAATACATTTTCAAGCTCAAAATACATATAACCACAGCTAATCTTTCAAAAAATCTTTGTTGTATGAACAATTTAGAGTTTATTTCATGCGTTAATCACAAGATTGAGCTCAAATCAAACAAAGTTGAAGAGATGATTTCAAACAATTATATAACCCAAAACCCTAACTCCAAATTCCCAATTTTCTCTTGATTTCAAGGAAAATGTGAGCTATAAACAAAGATTATAAGTAGATTACCATACCTTAACACGAATCTAGGGTTTACCCCTTGAATCTCTTTCAAATCCCTAGCTTTTCCTCTTCCTCTCTCTCTAACTTACTCTCTAGCAAAGCTCTAAACAAAATGACGAACACAAGAGCTATACACATATATAACTTAAACTCATAAACTTAATTAAATCATTACGAATTGTAATTTTACAAAATTTCATAATATGGTCTAAAATTCATGCTAAACACAGATATGAAGTCGGTTTTGGTTTCTAACGCCTTTAAGGCTTTCAAATATTCCTACATTCAACAGATATAATTCCAAAATTACATAATTCACACACTTAACTTGCAAATTCTTATCAAACACATAAACACATATATAATTATGCATAATACGGGTTGGGTTATCAAGTCTTCCCCCCTTTTGGATGTTTGGTCCACCAAACTTGTTTTCCTTAAGTCGAAAACAATTCGGGATATCGTTGCCACATTTCTTCATCTCGTTCCCAAGTGGCTTCCATTTCATAATGTTCCTTCCATTCGACTTTTACCATTGGGATAGTCTTGTTCTTAATTGTTTGACTTGTCAGTCAAGGATCCAAATAGGTTTCTCCTCATAAATCATATCATCATCTAGAGCAATCTGTTGATAATCAATAACATGAGTAGGATCCTGAAGGTAGCCTCGCAACATTGATACTTGGAACACATTATGCACTTGCTCCATGTCCGGTGCTAAAGCAATTTGAGAGGCAACCAGGCCCAATCTCTCTAAAATTTGGAATGGTCCTATGTATCGAGGTGACAATTCCCATTTTCTCCCAAATCCTGTTTACCCTTTCATTGGAGTGACTTTGACAAAAACATAATCCCCAACCTCAAATTCTAAGTCTCTCATTCTTTGATCCACATAGCTCTTTTGTCAGCTTTAAGCAGTTTTCAATTTCTGTTAGATGATCTTGATCTTCTCAGTAGTAACTTGCACAATTCCAGGCCCAATCAATGCTCTATCCCTCGACTTCGGTCCAACAAATTGGAGTTCGACATTTCTTCCCATACAAAGCTTCATATTGTGCCATCCCTATACTGGAGTGGAAACTATTGTTATATGCAAATTCTGCCAAAGGTAGATAAGTTTTCCAACTTTCACAAAAATCCAAAACACACATCCGGAGCATGTCCTCCAACGTCTGTATAGTCCTTTTAGATTGTCCATCGATTTGTGGATGAAATGCAGTACTGAACCACAATTCTATCCCCCATGCTTTTTGTAGGCTTTGCCAAAATCTTGATACCAACTTAGAATCTCTATCCGACACAATGGAAACCGGAACACCATGCAATCGAATAATCTTAGCAATGTACACAGTAGCAAGTCCATCAGCATTATAGGTAGTTTTCATAGGCAAAAAGTAAGCAAACTTAGTTAATCTATCTACAATCACCCATATAGAATCCATACCTCAAGGTGTTCGGGGTAAACCAACAATAAAATCCATAGTTATGTGCTCCCACTTCCATTTTGGAATAGGGAGGGGTTGAAATAAACCCACCGACCTTTGGTGCTGCACTTTTACTTGCTAACATTAAAGGCATCTTGAGATAAACTTTGCAATCTCTCTCTTCATATTAGGCCACCAAAAAGCTTGCTTGAGATCTTGATACATTTTAGTACTTCTAGGATGCATAGCAATTTGTGACCTTCTTCCAAAACTTTTCCTTTAACTTCTGGGACATTTGGAACACATAGTCTTCCCTTAAACTTCAACACTTGAGCTTCCAAAGAAAATCCTAGTCTTGGCTTTGTTTCCATTTCATAACATACTTTCTTGATAAATTCATCCTCCAATTGCCTTTGTTTAATTTCTTCAATAAGAGCCGGTTATGCTGCCATTGCAGCTAACATTCCACCCCGTTCATATAGCACAATTTCCACTTCCATTCTTTCCAAGTCAAGTAATAGTTCACTCCACTTCATAAGCAAACATGCTAGGTTTCCCATTGACTTTCTACTAAGAGCATCCGCTACCGTATTGGCTTTGCCAGGATGATAATGAATCTATAAGTCATAATCTTTGATGAGTTCTAACCACCATCTTTGTCACATATTAAGCTCCTTCTGACTAAAGAAGTACTTGAGGCTCTTGCGGTCAGTATAGACTTCGCATGTCGCTCTATAAAGCTAATGTCGCTATATCTTCAATGCAAACACCACTGCAGCTAACTTGAAATCATGAGTAGGGTAATTTTTTTCATCTGACTTCAATTGTCGAGATGCATACACAATTATGCTCACATTCTGTATAAGTACACACCCCAACCCCTTGTAAGAAGCATCACTATAAATAACAAACCTTTCTATACCTAACGATAAGGTAAGGACTGATGCTGCTTTTAGCTTTGTTTTGAATTCCTGGAAGGCAGACTCCCTTTGTTCTGTCCACTCGAATGGAACACCTATCTCAGGCAATTAGGTAAGCGGCACTACAATCTTGGAGAAATCTTTAACAAACCTTCTGTAGTAACCTACTAAACTCATAAAACTACGCACTTCTGAAACATTGGTAGGAGCAGGCCAACTCACAATAGCTTTTATCTTTTGTTGATCAACTGACACCCCATCTCTATTAATCACATTTCCCAAAAAGACAACTTCATTCAACCAAAATTCACATTTCTTCAATTTAGCATATAATTTATTGTCTCTAAGTGTTTGAAGAATTAGTCTCAAGTGATTTTCATGCTTGTCACTACTTTTCGAGTAAATTAGGATATCATCGATAAATACAACCACAAATTCATCCAAATACAGTTTGAAAATTCGATTCACTAAATCCATGAAAGCTACCATTGCATTTGTAACCCCAAATGGCATGACTAAAAATTCAAAATGACCATACCTGGTTCGGAAGGCACTCTTCTCAACATCTTCCACTTTGACTTGCAACTGATGATATTCGGATCTCAAATCAATTTTAGAAAATAACTGTGATCCCTGTAATTGACAAAATAAATCATCAATCCATGGTAAAGGATATTTATTCTTCATAGTTACCTTATTAAGTTCTCGATAGTCAATACACAACTAGAGTGTCCTATCTTTCTTCTTCACAAACAAAACTTGTGTACCCCATGGCAATGTACTCGGTCGGATGAACCCTTTGTAAAGCAACTCTTGCAGTTGTACTTTCAACTCCTTCATTTCTACTGTGGACATTTTGTAAGGAGCTTTTGAAATTAGTTGAGTACCCGACACAACATCAATAACAAATTCAATCTCACGATCTATCAAATCCCTTGGCAAATCCTTAGGAAATACATCCGGAAATTCTCTTAGAATTAGGATATGTTCAACACTCACATCGGTTGTCTCTACATGCAGGATGTTACACAAATAACCCTTACAACCTTTCGGAAGTAGTTTACAAGCTTTCATGGCCGATATAAAATAGGGTGGAAGAACTATCCCCTATCCCACAAAAGTAAACTCATGTTGTCCCGGAGGTCGGAAAACAACTTGTTTAGACACACAATCAATGGTTGCATGATACTTAGTTAACCAATCCATCCCTAAAATTATATCAAAGTGGACCATGTCAAGAGGCATCAAATTAGCACATAATGAAATATCCCCAAGTAAAAGCTTACATGCAGGATAAATAGAAGCACATAACATAGAGTCCCAAGATGGTAAAGACACACACAACACATAATTCAACAGTTCCATAGGTCTATTCAAATTAAGAGCAAATGTTTTTGAAACAAAGGAATGAGTGGAACCCGAATCAAGTAACACATGAGCAGGTTGACCATTGATAGAAAGGGTACTTGAGACCATAGCCTCTGTATTCTAAACATCACCCAGAACAAGAGCAAAGACTCTCTCTTGCCTGACATTGTCTCTAGTAGTAGTAGGTCTCACCATAGTCTTCGCTGCAAGAGTGGAACCGGCTGAACTAACAGTTGGTCTATTCACCATTTGTTGCTCAAGCAAAGGACAATCTCTCAGCACATGACCCGTTTTCCTGCACTTAAAACAAGCACCGGTTGCTCAGTAGGAAACTCCCTAATGTTTCTTCCCACAATCCGGGCATGTTGGTACTGAATCACGGGTGGAACCAGAAGCACTGGAAGTTCCCAAATTATGTTTCTTGTTTATGAGGATGCCGACCACTTATGCCCATGAGAACCCTGCCTTTTTCCTTTCCATTTCAAGAACCGGTTACGGTTAGGTCTGTTACCTTCAGACATGATGGCCCTATCTAATACATCCACGTATTTCTACAACTTCAACACATTGATCTTCTCAAGAACAGAGTCCCGGAGTCCTCTCTCAAATTTCCTTGCCTTCTTGTAGTCCGTATCGACCATATGCAGTGCGAAACGGGCTAACCCAGTGAATTGTGCTTCACACTCCGTTACGATTTTGTTTCCTTACTTCAAGTTTTCAAACTCTGTCACCTTCTTGTCTTGGATACACTGTGGGAAATACTTTTCATAAAAGACCTCCAAAAATTGAGCCCAATTCATTCCCTGATGTTCATCCTGAATAAGCATCCATCAACAGCGTGCTTCATCTTCTGGTGTATAAGCAATACACAAAACTTTTTGTGCCTCCGTACATGGAAAGACTTCAAACAGTTTTTCTATCCCAAGCACCTATGCCTCCGCCTTCAGTGGGTCAATTCCTCTTTTGAACAATGGCGGTTTCATCTTTTGAAATTCCTTTATGAGTGCAATAGTTCGATCCTCAGCATGGTGGTCTTGCACTACTGGTGGTGGCACAGGCATTGGAGGCAGTGGTGGTTGGTGTAGCAGTTGTTGTTGTTGTCTAAAAGCCTCTTCCTTTTCCATGATCATTCTCTCCATTCTATCGAGTCGTGCAGAGGTTGACTCATCTCCATCTTCTGCCCTTGTTCTCACCATAATCTATAGGAACATACATTATAACCTTCATAGAAAATATGCACAAAAGTTACATTTACAAAGGCACATCTTTCCGTCATACCTTATTGTGAATGCATTATGAATGCAACTTAAGCCTTTTCTAAACTCCTTATTGCTCAAATGGACTCGTGTGTGAAATATTAACTCATACTCTGATACCACTGTGTCACGACCCAAACCCGCCCTAGAGGTTTAGATCATAACTAGCCAATAATCACTTGATTACCTACGGCCTCAAACAAAAATTAAAGAATAATGACAATAATGGGGCCATAAGCGGAAGTATATCGTAAATAAAGAAGTCCATTGAGCTATGCCAGTATGATCAAAATATGCATTGCTTATACCATAGCATATCACACACGTATTAACATGTCCATGCAAAAAACTTATGTACAGTAATCTTCATACATATAGATTACATATCCCAAGGCTAATAAAGCAAAAGCAAATCAAAAGTCATAGCATGATGTGAGTCAAAGGAAAAATTCCATCTCGGAGGCATGACTCGACAGGTTCACAAAATAGCTCATAAAGCTAACTTTAAGGGTGGGCTCCATGTTACAGATCCCCTACATGTGCATACATAATATTGGGTAAGCGAAGCTCAATGAGTAATAATATAGTAAAGTGGTGTAACAAATGTGCATAAGGTTCTCACAATATCCATAATCGTAATACAGAACGGCCTCAGGCTCATTATATAAATAAAATGGCCTTAGGCCCATCCTATAAACAGAACGGCCTTAGGCCCATTATTAGCAGAATGGCCTCAAGCCCATATAAGGTACAAAACGGCCTCGGGCCCATATATTAATAGCTGTTTAGAACGACTTCAGGTCTAATTAGATATTATCATGTCATTAACAGAACGGCCTCAGGCCCACACATGTACACAATAGCCTCGGGCCCATAAGACGGCCTCGGGCCCAAACATGTCATAGCATAAACGGAATGACCTTAGGTCCACATTGCACATGTCATATAACATTTATGAACTTCATTCATTTCGATCAAAACACAATGTCGGCACAAATCACCATTCATGGCTCAAAATAATCAATTAAGAATATATCTGTACAATACTATTACTCACAGTGCATTTGGTCTTGCGGCGTTGTCTCTGGCACACGACCTACACAAAACATTTCACATACACATTCGATAAATAATTGATTTCATTCATACACTTTTGTTTTAATAATTCACAACCTTTTTCAATGGGTTTCTAATAATCATTTCACTTCCTAGAGGGTTTAAATAAGGTCGGGAATGCGCTCAGCAGGTCAGGGGGTCAACACAGGAAAACATAATTTTTCTCCCCTGCCGGGCGCTCCTGCGGTGGGTCCAGCCACTTGAGCGGTCATGCTCCGCTCATGTAAAAGTGTGAGCTGCTCGAGCGTACATAATGCAACTTGACAATTTTGTTCATGTTCCGCTCGTACGAAGCCCGTGGCTGCACAAACGATTTGGGCAAAAAGCAGACAGTCCGAAAATAAGCTTCAACTCCAAGTGACCAACTCCATTACAAGCCCAAAATCATTCAAAATTAACTCAAAAACATGATATACTAACATGATTCAAGTGTAATTTCATATCAAACACACCAATCTTGCTTCACTAACAAATTCAAAGGTCTTATGTTTTCCATAAATTCATAAAATACATTTTCAAGCTCAAAATACATATAACCATGGATGATCTTCCAACAAATCTTTGTTTTATGAACAATTTAGAGTTTATTTCATGCATTAATCACAAGATTGAGCTCAAATCAAACAAAGTTAAAGAGATTTCTTGAGTTTAGTTCAAACAATTATATAACCCAAAACCCTAACTCCAAATTTCCAATTTTCTCTTGATTTCAAGGAAAATGTGAGCTATAAACAAATATTATAAGTAGATTACCATACTTTAACTCAAATCTAGCGTTTGCCCCTTGAATCTCTTCCAAATCCCTAGTTTTTCTCTCTTGCTCTTTGTCTAACTCGCTCCGTAGCAAAGCTCTCAACAAAATGATGAACACAAGATACACATATATAACTTAAACTTATATACTTAATTAAATCATTACAAATCGTAAGTTTATAAAATTTCACAGTAGGCTCTAAAACTCATGCTAAACACAAATATGAAGTCGGTTTTGGTTTCTAGCGCCTCTAAGGCTTTCAATTTCAGTTCAAAGTTGTAATTGCAACAGATATTCCTACATTCAACAGATATAATTCCAAAACCACATAATTCACGTACTTAACCTACAAATTCATATCAAACACATAAACACATATATAATTAAGCATAATACGAGTTGGGTTATCATAACTTAGGATCGGTAGACCCATTTTAGAATTGAATTAGGTGATTCAAACAGTTCAATTTTGAAGACTCATTAAATATAATATTCACATAAAAAATCAAGATGATCAGACATCGATAACTATATATTTGAATCACATTTGTATTACAATAAATGAATAGCTATTCTTGAAATTATATTTGTTGTCCATTTTTTAAAAAATAAATACGATTCAAATATATAGCTACCAATATCCAATTATCTTGATTTTTTGAATGAATATTCTACTCAATGAGTCATAAAAAGTGAACGATTCGAATCACTAAAATCAGTCTCAAAATAGGCCTACCAAGCCCAAATGCTCTCCCTAGTTGATATGACAACTTGAGAGAAGTCAAATCCTTTAAGAAAACCTCGGAACGGAGTTATATTTGTAATTTACCCTTTTTGTTTAATGAGCCAATCTTTTCATCTGTCATTAATATTATAATATAAGAAAAAGTCTCATAGTCCAGACAAAATCACTGAGATTTTTTTAGGTAGGTGATTGTATAGTATAGATTAGATTTGCATAGTATAAGATCCATATATAGAATAAATTTGAATAACAAGATGATAATTGTAAATATTTTTTGGATAGTTAAATCTAGACCCGCATCGCTCAGCGTGCATTCTGTCACACGACACCATTTTTATTGTTGAAATTTTTTTTTTTTTTTTTACACAAAACAGAAACACATGTGAGGCAACAAAATATTCAGAGGAAACTATTAAAAAAAAAAATCATATGGTTTGACCCTTATAACAAAAAACAAATTAAATTTTTTATTTTGTTAATTTAAACCATAAACTTTTGATTTGTTTTCAATCTGAACAATTTTTCTATTTTCATTAGGTAAAATCCACAAAAAATTTAAATTCAATAAAAATGGGTATATTCAACATTTTATATATACCTACATTGAGTTTAATGATTAAAATACTATTTTTTCACTGATTTTAATTAATGAAAATATGCAAATGGTTCATATTGAAAATTGAAAACTCATAATTTATTTTATTATGAAACTCAACCATTGGTTTTTTTATTTTTTATTTATTTATTTTTTCTATTAGTTGCCCCAAATATTTATATGTTTATTATACATGAATAAAGAAAACTTGAAAATTTAGAGAACTTGGAATTCTTTGTTTATTATTATTATTATTATTATTATTATTATTATTATTATTGCTGTTGTTGTTTAATTTTGTCGCTATAGCTTTATTTAGATATATATTTGATAGTCACATATTATATTTTTTTGTATTAAGTGGTTGCTACAGATTATATAATTGAAGTGCTGAGAGTTTTTGTTTCAACATTAGTTTGCTTTTAAAATTTCCTTTTACAAAGTGATTTTGAAAAAAATAAAAATATAGGCATTGGGGTGTGAGCCAATGGTCTAGTAGTCAAACCTTAAGGTTTAGTGAGTGGAAGGTCAGGGGTTCGAGCTGATGGCGGCATGTTTTTCAGTTGTAATTTAACTATACTAACACACTAACGCTATCTATGACACACCAAAAAAAAAAAAAAAAGAGAGAAAAATCAAATTAAAATAAATAAATAAAATAGAGAAGAAAATAAATTAAAAAATTATATAACTCAATTTTCATACAATGTTTTGCCTTACTTTTTTAACTAATCAAACCTATTCAATTTTTTTAATAGATATATGAATTCTATTCAAATTTTTTAATAACTAAACCCATTCAACTAATCAAACGGATTAACGAAAATTTGAGTTGATGTTGTGCTAAACACCAATATTGTGAGACTTGTGGAGGTGTGTCCTAAGCCAATTTGGATAATTTAAACTATTCATAATATAGGGTTTGTAGAGCATATAATCTATAAAAAGAATCAAATTAATCGAACATACATGGCCGTATAATTAGGCCTTAATTGTTTTCTTAAAAAATATATTAAAATCATACCAACTGTCTATTTTTTAGAAAACAAGACGCGTTCTAGTTATGGTGTTATAGATGTCCAAATAATATGATTTTTTTTTTTTCATGAATTATCTACTTAACGAATCTTAAAATACGGCTAATTTGGATAATTGAAATAGGTTTAGAACATGCCTCTACAGAGCTTCATGGATGGGAACTACCAAATCCCCTATTTATGGCGCCATTTTGTTGGGATGACCGTAGGGATGGTTATGAGTCTAGTTTACGTCAAGTTTGCAGTAATCCACCCACATCCCGGATCATATCGAGAGTAGAGCAAATCAAGAGTGGAGGTGGCAAGGCGAGTGCAAGGCGAAAGACATGTTAAATAAAAATTAGAATTATAAGATATAAGATAAATAAATAAATAAATAAAATTAATATTAAATATAATATTTTAGTGTTTTAATTTTATTATAATAAAAAAATTAAATTATGTATATAAATATATTTAATAAATGTAATCAGAATCCGATAGAGATCAAATTAAACCAAAAAAAAAAATAATAATAATAAAACAAAAAATTTCAGACTCCCTAAATTTTCAAGTTTTGTTCATTGATATATAATAAACAAAAATATTTACTGCTCCCTCAGTAGTGCGTAACTGCGTTTTTGTATTGCGTAATGTTTTTTTATTTTTATTTTTTACAATAAAAAGGTGCCGAGTGACTGCGACAGCACGCACTCCGAAACCCAACATTAATAAACAACAATAGACCAAGCAACATGCGTTGTGCGTGTCTCACGTTCGCAGCGCACGCGAATCACGCTGCGGGGGTTGTTGATTAGTCAAAAGGTTTTTGTTTTATTGTTACAAAAATGGTACAGACTTCAAAAATTTTATTAAAAATTTTATCAAATGTTTCATATGGGTGCGGGACCATATGGATCCATATTGTGTGGGTCCCACACCCATTATGAGACATTTGATAAAACTTTTAGTAGAAATTTTGATGTCTGTAGCATTACTGTTTATTGTTATAGTCTATTTTATGAAGGTGATTAAAAGTTTTTTTGTTTAATTTTTATTTATCAGTGGTAGTTCGTGTTATACATCGCATATAAAAAAATTAATAATATATTTTTATATAAAATAATATAAATAATTAAATTTATCACAAATTTAATTATCTAACTTTTAACCTCCTTATCAGAATTACAGGTTTAGGTAAGCTTAGCCTAAACAACTTAAGCCGAGTTTAAAATATTTTAAAGATTGAACAATGTAATTTTTAATTAAGTGAGGGCCTATGTAAAAATTCAAAATTTTAAATTAAATTTGAGTGAATTTAGACAGAAACACCAATAACCTGATCAATCAAAACAAAATTATATATAAATTATTTGCAAATTTATTTTTTTAAATAATAAATAAAATTAATTAAAAATTTAATATTAATGAACAAAAAAAAAAGCAATATACTTAAGATTTCCGGTAGAATTTTTTTTGAAAATATTTTTAAAAAAAAAAACATTTCAGAAAGAGATCATCGGATAAATGGTTGTTTGGAAGTGTCATATTAGCTCTTTTTTCTTTTTTATCTTTTTTAGGTCACATCGCATCTCTACTTTTTTACACATCTTTTCGTAAAAAATAAAAAAAATACACTTAATTATCTTTTTTGAGTCACATCACATCTTTAATTTTCTGTATATATTTTCGTAAAAAGTAAAAAAGTATACTTATTTAGCACTTCTTAAACTACCACTAAGTTCAAATTAAAAAAAAAAAAAAAAAACTTTTTATGATGGCATAAATAATTTAAATATGATTTTTTAGAAATTATTTTTAATTTAAAAATTACAATAAAATATTAAATAGAATAACAACAAATTTCTTACAAAATAAAAGTATTTGAATAAAAAAAGGTAAGAAGAAAATTTAATATGGTATTCTCAATTAATCTGAAAATAAATTTAGATGAACAATAAATTATCACTTATAATTTTTTTTTTTTTTTTAAATGAAAAAAGTTTAACGAACTATCACTTTTTAATAATAATAAAAAAATTAACGTTTCTTTCTAATTTATTTTAGCAATGTAACTTTTTAACAATTTGAGCCAAAGATATCTTTATTCTTTATTTTAATTTCTTTAATTGACAATTGAGATAAAATAAAAAATAAAAAAATCTAACAAAATCTACCATATTTGGTAAGTGCTAAAAAAGTTATATTTTGTTCTTTTGTTAAAAAAAAAAATTATATTAAAAAATGTTATTATTCAAATCCATATAGTTTAGAAGGATATAAATTTTTTTATAAAATTTAAAACAAAAAAAAGAAAAAAAAATTAATAGCAATTAATAATTTGAACACATGTATTTAAAAGAAAATATATTTAGACTAATAATATTATGACATTTCATTATGAAACATGTGAATATTTATCTCATTCTAATATTATAGTAATATAATTTGAAAAAGAATTTAAATTTAAAATTTTAAGGAATGAATATTGATCTCATTCTAATTATAGACCAATCATAATTTAAGTAAGGAATGAAATGACAATATTTTGCAATAATAATAGTATATAGATATATAGATATATAGAAAAATTATGGAATAGATCATTATTTAAAGCTTATATAATATGGGATGAATCATTATAATTTTAAATTTAAATTAATGAAATATTTTCCATATTTAGTACCACTCAAATTTAAATTTTGAAATTGATTAGTATACTTTCTATTTTTTATTTTGTATATTCGATATACTTTCCATTTGAAAGTCACAAATCAAGAGATATTAAATTTATTTTTTTTCCCTGAATGAGAGCTATAGAGGATGTGATAACCGGGTACGTTATTCGTCTCGTTCTATCTAAATTGTGTTGGGTTTACTCCCGTTATAGTGTCGAATTTTAGTGCGAGGTTTTGATTAACCATTGGGTTGTTGTTTTTTTTGAAAACTTACTCTCAAAATTCTCGTCTTATTTACTTCAATTCCAAGTTCACATGTTTCGGAAGGTACGGGGTTGAATCCGGGGTGCCTCGAGTCATGCTGGGATGATTTCGAGCTGGGCGGTTGAACCACACGTGCGGAGTAGGGGCCGGACATGCAAGAGATGAGGTCACACGTGCAGTGAAGAAGGAAGCTGCTTTGGCGCATTCTGCATTATATGCAGGTGTGGAGTGCATAGAGGAAGTGCCACACGTGCGGGGTGGTAAGCCGCACGTGCGGTGGGGGTTGCCGCACGTACGAGAATAGGTGCCGCACGTGCAAAAGTCGCTGAGTTCAAAAAAAAAATCTGTTTTTCTTCTCTTTGGCATGATGGGATGAGTGTACCTCACTCTTTGTATATCTCTCATCACCCTTTTCTCCTCATTCTCTCTACATTTCCTACACCAAACAAGATCAAATCCTTGATTTCTTTCAATCCATTGGATTTTTGACCCAACATCCTTCATTAAAGTTGGATAACTTCTCGAGGGCTTCATTGTGTGAGGTGAAGATCGAGTTTCAACACCGTTGGTTTTAGGTGTTTCATCTCATTCGTCTTCAAACTTGAGATAAGAACTTTTCTTAGAGTCATATATATATTTTTGGAAGATTTTGTTGATTTTTGAAATTTCCCTTGTTAATATTGAAACTTGATTGTTAGCTCAAGAATGTGGGTGGTTTGAAAGTGGATTTGCTCCTTATTTCTTTTGAAATAATTTCTTGAGAGTTTTGAACTACAGTTATTGAGGAAAGATGTTTTTGAAGAAATTCTTTCAAATGATTTGGGTGTGTATAGCTCTGGTGAGAAAACCTAGAAATTTTGGGGTTTTAAAAAAATGTTGAGGAACGATGGATGATAGTGTTACTATTATATTTCTTTTTGTGCCAAAAGGAATGAATGATTGGAAAAATCCTTATTTTTATATATATAAATAACGAATTTCATGAAACAAGGGAATCTTGATCTTGAAAGTTGTTGTTCAAATATTGATATAGTCTTGAAATGACTAAATTGTTGGGAATGCACAGAGTATGGGAATGTTGCTACTCATAGATGGATTTAAATGAATATATGGCTATTTTGTGAATTGGCATTGAAAGGGAGAATTGAGAATTTTGATTATTATGGAACTATTGTATGAGATAGTTGAAAATGGAGAATCGTTATGTGGCATTGATAATTGTGACATTTGCATACCCATTCAATCGATTGTTACAAATTTTGAATTGAGTTTGAAAACTTTTTGCTTTGGGAAAAGAAGATTTGTAAATAAATTTTCATGGAATTGCCTTGGGGTAAATACGTTGGTAAGTCTGGATAGGGGGTGTAGATGAAATTGATTAAGTAGGCCTAAGTGTCCGAGGTGAAAGACCAAAAAAACGTGCGGAGGAGGTACCACTTCCCTTCCGATTAGCAACCTGTAAAGTGGGGTTTTGTTAGTGCTAGTTATGCCTACTTGCAGACACCAACCTAGGGATTACCTGATTTGTATTTACTGCCCCTTGAGTTAAATTGATAAATTTTGAATTGTTGAAATTTCAAGATATCATTGAACATGATGATTTTGAAAAGACGAGGATGTGAATTTCTTTCAAAAAGGCATAGCATAGCATGGCATGTGCATTTTATTTCTTGAGACTTGTATAAAATGTACATACTTTGTTAAGAATTTGCTAATGGGCTTTATGGGATTTTGGTGCAGGGAAGGATATGGTAATTCTGCCGAATTAGGGCGTGGATGTATATGTTGAGAGCACAAGACTCTCGTTTTGTTGTGGTATATTTTGCTAACCAAGGGCTATAATTGTATGGGTTCGAGAAACCATTTTTGTGGAACCGGACTTAAGCCTTGGAATTTGTAAGCCCTTAAGGGTATTGATTTATTTTTGGATTTAATGTTCTACATGCAATAGATTCATGTACTAGAAATTATTGAATGTATACTCGCATGTGGAATTATTTTGTATGAACCCAATGATCATGTAATGCAAGTGTTGGGGATTTATTTCGGGTTATCATAAGAAACCATGGTATTTGTGCTATTATTATGCATAAATTTTGGGACGTTACAAATTGGTATCAGAGCCACCGGGTTTGAATACTTGGGGCTTGTGGAAAGTGGTTGTTTTACCACTATGGGTTCATTTCCCATGATTAGGAAGTGTTATGTACTTTGCGACTGTGTGATAACATGTTTATATGGCTAGATGGGAATAAGATTGGGCTTTTGGGATGTTGTTTGCACCTATTAAATTCCTTGAGGTCTTATTAGAAGGGTACTTAATCAATACTCGTTCTACTAAGAATTCTTGGTTTTTCGTGGGATGAATACCATCGTAAAAGAATAATCCGTATGTGTTTGCATGACTAAGTGTTTATGTGGAGTGAAACTAAATTGTTTCTATGGTAGAGAAATGTATATAGAATTGTTATGGTTGAATGTGTGAGGCAAGTTGCGAGCGCATGTAGGTTCGTGTGCTAAATTATTTATTTTGTCTCTTATTAGGATGTCAGGAAGAGTTCAAGCCCGTGGAGGTAGAGGCAGGAGGCGTAGTAGGCCTCACCGGGTTGTACATGAAGTACCAGTCCATGAGGTTGTGCTACAAGAGGAAGGGTTCGGTGAAGATAATGTGACTGAGCAAGCGGGCCAAGCTAATATGGCTGAGCAAATGGGCAAGCGGGAATTCTGGAACAAGCGGGTCACACTGCAATGGGGGCCCTAGCTCGAGAAATGGCGAGGGCTTTGAGGGAATCGATGAATATGTTGAGGGCAGAGAACCAAGCCTAAGAGAACGTCGTAGAGCCAAGGGTGAGTTTCCTTACTAGGGAGTTTTTGTGGGCCAAACAAGATGAGTTCCATGGTGGCCCCGAGCCCAAGAAAGCGTATGAGTGTCTTGAGCAAACGGTGAAAGACATTCGAGATGCTTCACGTTGAAGATAGTGAGCTGAGGGTGACTCTAGCAAGTTACTACCTTAAGGGGGATATGGGCCAGTAGTGGAAGTACACCAAGGGTAGAGTAGAACCAATGTGGGAAGCCTTTGTGGTTGCTTTCCAAGACAAGTATCTACCTCCTACTGCTAGGGAGAGGTTGGGACAAGAATTTCAAGACCTTAAGCAACTTAATATGCTCGTAGTTGAGTTTGAGGCGGCCTTCTCTAGTTTGTCCCGGTTTGCACCAGAGTTAATGGCAACAGAAGAGCATCGTTGCATTGAATTTGAGAAGAAGTTCAGAACTAATATCTTGTTCAAGGTTCTCGGAAAAATGATTCAGAACTATGACCGCCTTGTGGAGGCGACGGCACATGTAGAGATCACCGTGCAAGCCGAGAATGAGAGACTTCGGGGTTCGAGGTCTAGGGGCCAGGAGTCACAAGGAGACTATAGAACTAACAAGAAGAGTAAGAGCACCTATTCATCCCATTCCCAACCACAACAGTCTAGATCCATTTTTCCTTTGCTTAGTGCGGGCCCGAGGAAGAGTGCACCGAGTGGCTTTTCATGTTTCAAGTGTGGCCAACCGGGTCACAAGGCCTTTTCATGCCCACAGAAGGGAGGAGGACAGTAGATGTTGACACCACCACCACCTAACCGATCTCAGAGTCAGTCCCAAAATAGAGGGTACGGACTTAGTCGCTTTCAGTGTAGTTAGTCGGGGTATATGAAGAGAGTTTGCCCACAGTTGGGAGGCGCATCTGGTCCATCAGGGTTGAGGCAGACTCAGAGCCACTAGCAGGCTCACTCAGTTCAAACTTCACGGGCTAATCAGGGAGCCACTTCAGCTCAATCAGTGCAGCAGGCCTATGCTCTGAGAGATGAGCAGGTTGATCAAAGGCCATAGGGGCACGTGTATGCTGTTACCGCGCCAGAGCAGTTACCAGGATCCTTAGTTGCGAGAGGTATTTTTGTTGTGTGTAATTCTTTGGCTAATGTGTTGATAGATACTGGTGCGTCTCATTCATTTATATCTACTGTATTTGCTTCTGCGTTGGGGTTAGAGGTGGCACGGTTAGCGTCTTCGCTCAAAGTAGAGTCACCAGTTGGGGGTACTGTTGATTTAGACCGGGGATGTCGTGGTTATGAGATAGAGGTTGCCGGGCGTCGACTTTCGTTTGCTTTTGTATTGCTAGACATGTCAAGTTTTGATGTCATTTTAGGCATGGACAGGTTATCTTCGTACCAAGCTGTGATTGATTGTTATCGTCAGAGAGTTACAATGTGCACCTCGAGTGGTGATTGTTTTTATTTTATGAGGTGCTGAGTTGATAGGGTCTTGTCACCAGTTTTTGACCCTTGTAGTAGGGGCAAGCTTAGTGGACTTCTTGCGACTCTCTTGGATAGTAAGAGTAACGGGTCCCATGTTGAGTTGCCAAGGGTAGTTTGTGAATACCCGGATGTCTTTCCTGAGGACCTTACTAGTTTGCCACCCCACCGGGAGATCGAGTTCTCCATTGACTTAGCGCCTAGCACGACACCGATTTCCATGGCACCGTATAGATTTTCACCCACCGAATTGCATGAGTTGAAGATTCAACTCTAAGAGCTTTTAGACAAGGTCTTCATTTGTCCTAGTAAGTCACCTTGGGGAGCGCCGACCCTCTTTGCGAAGAAGAAGGATGGGTCATTACGGTTATGTATTGATTATCGCAAGTTGAACCGGGTTACCGTTAAGAACAAGTACCCTCTACCCTGAATAGATGATTTGTTTGACCAACTCAGAGGGTCTCGGTGCTTTTTGAAAATAGATTTGAGGTCGAGGTACCATTAGTTAAGAGTCCGGGAGGAGGACATCCAGAAAACGACATTTCGTATGCGTTATGACCACTATGAATTTCTTGTAATGCCTTTCGGGTTGACTAATGCAACGGCTTCCTTTATGGATTTGATGAACCAATTTTTTTTAGAATTCTTGGATCGTTTCGTGGTCATATTTGTGGATGACATCTTAATTTATTCAACCTCCGAGGGTGAAAACGAGGCTCACTTGCAGGTAGTGCTTGAATTACTTAGGGAGCACCGATTATACACCAAATTTGAGAAATGTGAGTTTTGGCTAACTGAGGTGAAGTTTTTGGGGCATGTAGTGTCGAGAGAATGGGCAACTGTAGACTCCTCGAAGATAGATGCCGTCCAGGATTGGAGACAACCCAAAAATGTTTTTGAGATCCGGAGTTTCTTAGGATTAGCGGGGTATTATCGACGTTTTGTAAGGGACTTCTCTAGATTAGCCGCACCTTTAACTAGATTGACTAGGAAGGGTGTCAAATTTGTTTGGAGTGAAGCTTGTGAAAAGTCATTCAAAGAACTTAAGACTAGGTTGACTACCATACCGGTCTTGATAATCCCGAAAAGAGGTTTGGGTTGCACCATTTATTGTGATGCGTCTTGGGATGGGCTTGGTTGTGTCTTGATGTAAGGGGGAAAGGTTGTGGCCTACGGTTCACAACAATTGAAAACTCATGAGAGGAACTACCTCCCCCATGATTTGGAATTAGTGGCAGTAATTTTTGCCTTGAAAATTTGGAGACATTACTTGTATGGTGAAAAGTTTGAGGTTTTCTCTGATCATAAGAGTCTAAAGTATTTGTTTTCTCAAAAAGACTTAAATTTACGCCAACGGAAATGGATGGAATTTATGGAGGATTATGACTTTGAGTTACACTATTATCCAGGGAAGGCCAATGTGGTGGTCGATGCTTTGAGCCGAAAATCTGTGAGTAGTTTGGCAAGTGTGGCCATTCGGGAATGGGTTATGCTAGGTGATATTAGCAAGTTTGATTTGCACTTGGGTGAGTCTGGCGAAAGTTCTTTACCCTGCTCTAGGGCTACCTTCCTTTGGATCTCTTTTATTCTTTCCTGTTGGAATTGCTCCAATGCCTATCCTTGCTCAGTCAGGGGTGTAGCCTCAGCCTTGCTGCTAGCACCAACTCCTTTTTCTTTCCCGGTCTCTCCTATCTATTCCTCCATAACTAACTCCTCTTTGCTTAACCACCCATTGTTGGTTTTGGGTTGGCTGGGATCCCACCAACCCAATTGTACACTGCTTGTATCCTTTTCTTCAAAGAAGTAGAGGTTGTGTAGATCCTCTTCCAGCTTGCCTAGGTCCTCTACCAGTTTAGCCAAATCATTAAGGCCTTATTCAGGCCACTCATGCTGATGTTGCCCTAATTCATCCTCCCCGATAGCATTGATACTGAGGAAGTTCAGTAGCATGACTATTAGCTTTGGTTGATCGATGGCCACAATGTATAAGCTGGGGTCATATTCCTCTGCAAGTGAGGCTCCTTTCTCTATGACATGGTTATCTGGTGAATCCTTCTCTATTACACTCTCTTTCTTCTCCACTTTTGCCGCTATGGGCTCAGGTTGGGTTTGCGGTGTTAAGTCCATCATGCACATGTCCATGCCTTTTGGAATAATCACCTTTAGCTTGGGTAGATAAGATGGGGTAATATATGTACTGGGATTATAGGTGGGTGGTAGTGTATCGATTTGGTTAATGTTCTTAGGTGGGGGGGACTTGGTTATGTGTAGGAAGTGGGTTAGTACGTTTAGTTTGGAGGGTGGGGTGATGACTTTGTTGTCAATGAGATCTTAGATCTCATGACGTAGGCAGTAACACAGATCTATGGGATGACCATCTTGTTGGTGGAAGCTACAATACTGAGTACGGTTATGTTTGGGCGGTAATGGGTCAGGAAGTGGTCGAGGATCGAGAGGCTTGAGATGTCCTTTTTCCATTAACAATTTGAGGACACGGGGCTGGGCTCATATGGAGGGAAGTAAAAACTCTTCGGTTTCGGGATGGGCCGGTGTTTTGTGAAGGTTGCGAGGTTGCAGTAGCAAAGGGGTCGACCATTTTGGCCATTCTAGAAACTGTACCGACATTTGTAGGCCGCGGAATAGTGCTACTACTAGCATTGGTATCCCGGAAGAATGGCCTTTTTGCAGGTTCACCAGTTCTATGCATGATGCCCTTCTTGAATGCACTCTCAATCTGGACCCCCAACTCGTGTAAGGAAGCAAAAGTGGATAACGGTGCCACTGTCATTCTCTGCAGCATATCTGGTTCAAGATTCTGTACCACTAGCCAGACTTGTTCTCTTTCAAAAGATTTATTTGTCATTCGGGCTACCTTGGCTCTCCACCGGGCAACAAAATCAATGAATGATTCTTTGGGATTATGGGTAGTAGCCTCTAGCTCACTGATGGTTACCACTATCTGAGTGTTATAAGAATACTGGTTAACAAATGCCTGAGATAGCTCTTCCCAATTTCACTTCATAGAGTCCTCCAATTTAGCGTACCAGATAGCCACTATATCAGATAGAGTTCTCCTGAACAGTGACAGTTTTTGAGCCCGAGACAGGCCCATTGGCCTTAGCACATCTAAAAACAAGCGGACGTGCACAATCAGATCCCAACTTCCATCGAATCTGTCGATGTGGGGCATCTTAAATTTCTCTGGTAATCTGATCGAAGCCTCAATGTACCCATCTTCAATATCTGGAATGGAATTGAAGCCCTGGGACTTTTTCAGTGCTTTCTCTAACCTAGCGATGTTAATCAGCGCCGGATAAATTTCATTGATATCAAAGGAAAGGATTCTCACAGGGGGTTGAGCCAAAGGCCTATAAACTGGGGCTGGTGGAAACATTTCTTGAGGATCTGGAATTTGGGAATTTTCCACTAGTGGAGGTGGATCTGGGTTCGGCTTAGTAGTTGGGATTGGATGTACATTTGACGTGGATGCCCCAGACGTACGCCGTAGATCAGCGATAATCTCATCATATACAACCATTCTTTGGATCACGATATCCATAGTCCTCAGGAAAGTTGCCATCATGGTAACAAATTCTTTTGTGTTCTATGCCATTGCTGGTCTAGGTGAGTTATATGTTGGCGATTTGCTTGAGTAAGAACGGATAGGTGTTTGCTGAGTGCTTTGTAATGTTGCTGTTGATTGTCTGTTCCATCTTCGTCGAACAACTGGCGGAAGTGAAACAAACACTGGCTAACCACCAACAAGGTCTTGAGCTTTACAAAGCCTACCGAAGCGAGTCCACACAACTTGGGGAATATCGGGTCTTTCTGAAGCTATGATGGTAAGCTACCTAGCGAAAGACAGAAAAGAAAAACCATCAATCAAAACGGGCAGCACTTCGGCCCAATCACAATAGATAAAAACACAACTGAAGAACCACAGTCCATACTGAACTCTTCTTTCAAACTAATACTAATATGAACCATCCTATACAGTCTCACTGTAAAAGCACATACCAAGTAAAAGAACCAAAACACCCTTATGTGGGGGGTAGGGTTACCCTGTCCTAGATTTTTGACATGGCAACAGTAGAGATTGAGCCTACAGTGGCAGATGTCCAAAATATGACAAAGAACGAATGGGTGCCCAATGACAGGAAAAGAATGTCGAGAAAGCTCAGGAAGTATTGGAATGCGGAACCAAGACTGTGGTGAGACAAGAGTGGTATGATGATGGGGGCGTGATGTGAACATGCTTCAGATAGAACCAGATAATAGCCCGGCCTTGACTACAGGGAAGTGGTGGGACGATAACGATTTGAGTCACGCACACACAGATGAAGGGTGGAAAGTTGAGACCCCTGATGACATCTGCTATACTGACGAGATTAACCATATGACCCGCAGTGGTCGATACTTCAAACCCGCGGCCTTAGATCAGCCAGAGTCCTCCAACAAAGAGGCCGAGAAGTCAAAAGAGAAGGATGCTGAAAAAAACCTAGTCTTGAAATAGCTCAAGACAATTTAGGCGAACATATCAATCTGGGGGCTAATCATGGTTTCTCCAGAGCATAGGCAAACACTGCTAGAAGCAATGAACCAAACAAAACTGTCTATCGACACCACAGCTAACCAATTGGTGTCGTTAGTCACATCAGGGGACGTTACACCGATGATATCTTTTATGGATAAAGAGTTGCTACCCGAGGGTGCAAACCACAACAGACCTCTATATATAACCCCTGAAAGTCGAAAAAAGTGGATTCTAGTGGTGCTAGTAGATAATGGTTCAGCGATCAACGTATACCCAGCGAGGCCCGCCTATGCTATAGGTTTGAGGCTGGCTGACTTTACGCCCACAACCCAAGCCATTCGAGCTTATGACAATACTAGCTGGGATGTTATGGGGACATTCAAAAGCCAAGTGTTGATTGGCCCGTCTGAACATGAGGTAGAATTCTATGTAATGGATGTACTAGCAACCTTTAACTTACTCTTGGGAAGGCCTTGGCTGCATCAGATGAAAGTGGTGTCATCAGCGGTCCACCAGTTGATGAACTACCCCTTCAAAGGCGAGATCACTATTGAGTATGGTAATTCGGCGATCCATCCTCCCCAGGGAACTACCACACCGGTGTTGGAAATCATACATTGGGAAGAGGACATATTCCTCTCCGGCTTCTCACTGGCAGAAGCTCGGTTGATCCAAACTATCATGGCAGAAGACGATGGGAATTACGTGAGTGCCTAGTCTATTTACATGACGAGCAAGCAAGGGCATATGCCTGGATCAGGACTAGGCAAAAGTGGTTGACAAAGGGGCATTGTTGCCAAGGAGATGAGTCACAACCCTTACGCTTTCGGGCTGGGATACAAACCTACCGTTACAGATTGGAAAAAGAAGACGAATGAGTTGAGAGGGAGAATTTGTACTACTTCAAACAAAGAGTTTCATCACATCCTACACATGGGTGAGTATCCTGTCGTAATTTGGAATAGTCACTATGGCTTACTATATAAAGCTAGGCCAAATGGTCGAAAGGGTACCTCGGCAAGATTACCTAATATACCTTGCACACCTAACACCGAGAAGTGAAAGAGGATCAAGCGGTATAGCAATAATCCAGATCCAAGAATTGTGTTTCCAACATGGCAGAGCCTATGACGGGCAAGCTTTTGGGAATACCTCCGGCAAACCATCCAAGAATAGTAGATGGAAAACACAGTGACTTAAAGTAACAATGCAAATGTAATGCAAAGAACATATATAGGTAGATAAAATTTCACATCATGAATTCGAGTCAAGTTCTCTAATTTCCCAGCAGAGTCCCCAAAAACTGTAGCTTACTTTTTGTGCTCCTTTCGGATACGACTAGCCCTATAGTTCAGACTCCCATGGTTCTGAATCTGATTCTACAAGTGCAATGTGAAATAGTGAAAACACAAAAAAGAGTCCAAATCCAACAATTCTTTTTGAAAATTTGATGTGTGAATCAAATACCAAAAATGGACTGCTTTGCCAGATTACAGAGTCGCCACCTAAATATTTTGAGATATTTGGGAAACCCATGACTCGTGCCAAAGGCCACTTATCCATCATCACCAAAATGTCTCAGCTCGAGAACTTAGGTACGAGAAGGGAAAGTCATGAATTGAGCACCCCATTAGCCCGATCAAAGATCGGCCTCTACTAATCATATTATATGCTATTGTTCTAGTTGTTAGGATAACATTAGTACGTGTTGCACACAAGTATAGACTAATTTGGGTGGGGCAGGCTTCCCCTGTGGTAAGGGCGTGCTTGGGATGTGTGGGTAAGGCGTACGTCCCTGGTTCGATTCCCATTGGGTGAGTGCTTGCAGAGTTTGAAAAGGGTACAAGGCTTCCCACTGACTACTTGCCCCTCAGGATTAGTCAGAGGGTTGGGGATACCTGAGTTATCAAAAAAAAAAAAAAAAAAAAAAAAAAAAAAAAAGGAGAAAAAAGTATAGACTAATTTGCAAAAAATTGGAACATTTTGATTTTATGTTTTATTTGAAAATTGTTTTTGATACACGTTACTTAAAAAAGGTGAGTTTGTATGTACATTAATTAAATTATTCCAATTCTAGGATTTAGCTTTCATCCACAGGCATTCAAGCAAGTATATCGGTTATGCACTTAGCCTCATGGAATCACGCGTTTCACATGGCAGCAATCACACTTATGCGATATGCTAAAATAATAAGTGCTCACCTAGTACTCCGAGGCAAGCCAAATAAAGCAAAATAATTAGAAAATATACATGCTCCTAAGCGATACAATGTGACTAATGCAACGCACGCATTTATGCAAATTTTTATAGGCTCAGTTATGAGCATGGTATATGATCCAATTCAAGGCATGTGATAAATCATGTTTTCAAGCAATGAGATTGAAATGGACACTGTTAGTATGATGAGCTGAACAAAAATGTACAAGAAACGAGTGTATGTGAACATGGGAATGCTAAGTAAATATGATGCTCTATGCTTCCATCATAAGCAGGTAAATAAAAGGGAGAAAGAAATGGGGGTTGGAAGACATGAACCATTATTATATATTTGCACTCATGCAAGAGTCCGAATAAATGTCCGAGTGTCCGAATTAACTTATTATTACAAATTCGAATGAAGGAATTATGTAACTAACTAGCTAAGGTAATCAACTACTAACTAGATATCTAAAATATCAACGAGCTATCTATGTTATTAAACAAGGCATTATATCAGTAATAACCGCAACAAAGATATTACAAGAATAATTATTTACAACAATTACAACAATACTAATGAGAATAGTAATCTAAACAACCATGAGACACAATGATCGCATGCGTAGTGCCTAGAAGCTGCTCTGTCTACCTAGACTGCTACGCCTCACCTTCAGCCACTGCTCTTTGTTTTTGCCAGCAGTCCCTATTTTACCAAACATTGGGAGCCGGCTGGCTCCAAATGAGTTCTAGCCAGGCCAAAACAGTGCCGCCCGACACCAAATTTTATGCCCAAAAGTGTTTTGTGCTCTGAGGTGAGAACAATGCAGATTGAGCCTTTCTAGGCCCTATTTGTCCCTTCTGCCACTCTTTGTCATGTGAAAGTCAAGAGAAGAACAATTTCGCATTCCAAACCATCAATGAGCACAAGTTGATGGCTTGATGATCCCGAGCATGTTTAGACAAAATTGATAAATGTGACGAAAAAAACTGCCCTTTCCTCTTATCATGACTACTCAAAGAGGGAAGTAGACACGCTCTAGGTCTTATCATCGTATCATGAATTGATACGTGAAAATTCTCAGAACGATGGACTCGGCATAATGTCCGGCCGAATCCAACCAACCCTAAGCATTTTCTTTATGTCGGTTTAGTTCATTTTAAGCCGATTTTATTAGTCTTACCGTTCCTTAATCAATTTGTCCGAATGATGTTCAAGTCCACTAAACGAGAAGGCACATCAAAGGAGAAGTGATTCTTGGCATGAACGAAAGCCTATGTCTTGAACCTCTGTAGAGGTTAAGCCATTCAGCGTAGGTCTCTTTCCCATGCCATGAATAATCATCAATGAGTTGAAGTTACTCTCAAACCAAAAGAAAAGAAGAAAAGATGGAGGTGGCAGAAACGATCACATGAAGTTGATTATTTAGAATGAGACTTTTCACATGAAAATTAACCAAAGGGAAGCTATCAAAGCACGGGTAACATAACACAACGAGCTAGATATAAAGACTTACAACATAATAAGCCAAATATTGAAAGCGTGCAATAATTAAATAAATTACAACAGTCCTAAAACAGCCCTTAATATGCTAAAAACAGTGGCTAAAAATCATATCAAAGGGCATAAAAAAGGTAGAAAAGAACAGGGCAATACAAGGCTAGTGAACAAAATCAAGGAGAGGTGTCTAACCTCTTCATTTTTGAGACCTCAAACCATGTTTTTTAGCCTTTTTCAAACTCTAAAAATCAGTTTAAAGGGCAAAGAGAAGAGGGTAGAACAAGGGTGTGAGCTATGAAACAGAGAGCAAGAAAGGTTGTTAACCCATTCTACCCTTTGGTAGCCTTTCAAACCCGAGTTCCAACACTTCAAATAAGATCAAAACAACACAACAACACTAGAGAGAGATAGAGAAAGACAGAAATGAAAGCAAAGGTGAAGGTGGTAAGCTTATACCTCTTGAAAGAAGTAAGCTCTTGTTTTTAAACCAAACTTGGTCCAAGCACACTCTCATTCTTGAATTACGATTCACAAAGCTCAACCAAGGTTCTAAGGTATGGCTCCAAGGTTGTCTATGGTGTATGGATATAGTATAAAGAGAACCAAATATCTCAAAGGTAGCTTGTACAAGAAGAAAAAGCTCTCAAGGGTTACTTAGCTTCTTTGAATTTTTTCCAACCTCTAACACTGAGATATGTGTTCGTATTTATAGAATTTGAGCAACATTGGTCGTAAATATCTTCAAAAATGGACAGCTGGCTAATTCCCACCCAGAACAGTGTTTCTTGCTATCGAGAGCCGACTGGCTCCCAATGCTCTCCCCTGTTCCACTGTTTTACATTCAATGTAGGGTGGCATAATGGTTAAAAATGAATTTCTAGGGTAAGAATAGTATGAATATGAAAGGTTTGGAATTGGTTTTGGAGCACGAGCTTACGTTCCTTCATTGAGAATTCGAATCACAATCAACACAACTTTATCATCGAGTGTTAAGGACAAAGTGTCCAAGTCTTGCGGGCGGTCAAAAATGGGATGTCTACAGCAACCCCCTATTACCTGGTATATGAGATGGAAGCTATTTTACTGATCAAGATCAAAGTACCGTCACTGAGAATCATGGTTGAGTGTCAGATAATAGAGCTGGATTGGCAGCAGAACAGATTCGAATAATTGATGTTGTTTGACGAAAGAAGGTTGAAGGCATTGTATCACATCCAAGGATATTAGCGCAGAATTACCAAGCCTTCAAGAAGGAAGTCAAATCCTGAAACCTCAAAGAAGGAGATATGGTGCTCAAAGACAACCGAGCCCCCATCCATGACCCTAGCGGCAAGTTCAAACCCAATTGGATTGGTCCTTACATCGTCAAATCTATCTGGTCAGGAGGAGGAATCATCCTTATGGATTTAGATGGCTTGGAGTTCTCGCAGCTGATCAACATGGACAAGTTGAAGAAATACTATCCCTGAGAGGCACGCTAGGTCGAAAACTCGGAAGGTCGACCTACATAAAAAATTGGAAATAAAGAAAAATAGAGCTCACAAGGTTGAAAACCCGAAAGGGCGACTTTGGAAAAAGTTAGAGCGCAAAAGGATAGAGTTAATACTTGAGCAAACCTTGACCTAACTATGTGAGGCCTAATTCCCATCTTTGAGATACATAGGCAATTTCATCCTGAAGTTCGGCCATAACCATTTTCAACTCAATTGTCCTGTCCATTTGTTTGATTGGTCCATTTTTCTCCATCGCCTATTAGCTTAGTTATGTTACTTCCATTTAGCAGAAGGGCTAGTTACAAGATAGAGCAGTGATGGTGAATGCAACTGTGGGCAGTTATGATCTTTTGATTCGGCGTTGTACTTCATAAGGATTGATTCCATGTGTGTTAGGTAATGACCGTTGGCGAAAATTGTTTTGAAAAGTTTTAATGAAGCTGATTTTCTCAAAATTTTACCTTTCACAACACATACCCATTATTTGGACCAAAAATGAAAATTTTCAGTGCTCATAACTTTAATTCCATGATTTCAACACAAGTACCAACTCTCAAGTTGAATTAAAGTTGCTTTTACATCATAAAAACTTGAAAAGAAAAGTCAAAGCAATAAACTAGGGGCTTAGATAAGTCAGGTGATCATCCTTTGCCTTCCACTCGCCCTCTTGGAAGTCTCTGCCGCCAAGAATGGCCCAACCTGTGTCTCGTCCTCAAGCCAAGCCAGGCACTTGCCAGAAAGGGCATAACTAAAACTGGTAGTAGGGGCCAGAAGCTCTCTCTTCCTCCAAGTAGCGAGGTATCTAGCTGAGTGTTAGGCATGAGATGGAAATGGGGTAGGGTATTCAACCCCTTTATCTGAATGGGTCTGATCATGTCCAAACTAGCGCCTAAACTGGAAGGGGAAATAGAAGACGTAGTGTGTAAGGTCGATCAACTATATACCCGGCTGGTGAGACATGTTATAGCTCATCTTAGTCAAATTTAGCCAAGGGCAATGCCAAGCGATGTCAGTCGCAAATCTACTGCACATCCAGTCACACCATAATCCCTCTGTAGGATAGTCTACTAGCTGCGGGCGAAAGAAGTAGGATCTAGCCGATTACTCAGGGCAAGGTTCCATGACCTTCAGCTTATCCATCAGCCATACCTGGGAAGGGACAAAAAAATAAGAGAGATTAAAGAATAGAGAGGTGTACTTTGAGAGAAATGTAAAGAAAGGGCTTTGAGAGAAAATAGAGATTGAGTACTAAAGTGATGTGAGAAATCATAAATGAGAGAGGGTGGGAAATAATACTTGGACAAGCAGTGGACTTCCCATAAACCGAGAAGTCTCTCGCCGATGGAAAACATCCAAACCCAGTAAAGTTTTAGCCAATGTCAAACCTATGTAGCTCTGACCCTCTTTGAGACGTTGGGCCACTTCGATCAACGTAATGCTAGCTCCGCTACAACTAGGGGCAAATAGGAAGTGTGCGAGCAAACATAAGTAGAGGGTATGTTGACAATAACTTTGCCAGAGAAGGTCACCTTTGTCTCTAATGCCGAAAAACTGATGAATCAAGCCAGGTACATTGAATTTCTCGTCATGAGCCAAGGATCGATCTTCGTGTAACGTAAGGCCACACATATATTCAAGGGCCTGTGCATGGCCAAAATGAGGTTGAGACTAGTCTCCTCATCGCATCGGGACTCTATTAAGGCTTGAAACTCTTCGAGAGTTGGACATATCTCTTGTGATCCAAAGCAAAACACACGAGTAACTGAGTTCCAACATTGGACAATGGCATGAAGAAACGAAAAACAAAGCGATGTGCGACTCAACGGAAAAAAAGCGTTTATACTGAAACCACTAAAATTTACCTTTTCCGTGCCATCCAAAGTGGTTGTCCAATCCTTGAGCTTCTCAACAAGAAAAATCTCCATTTTTAGAGAAGACTACAGAAAAGATGATGTTCTGTCGAAGGAAAGAACAAGAGAAGACCCTTATGGAAGATAAGGTTCTATGAGTGGTTGATAACTGTCGCTAGCTGTCCAGTTGCATGCCTTGGCCGTTCGGCCAGCTTTCCTAGCCGGTTGTCCATTTTGTTGGCCAACCGACCAAGTATGCTGGCCAGGCAGCTGGGCAACAGTGTTATGTTGGTCCATTTTTTTCTTTTGCGTCTTGTTTTGAGTCTTTTTTGGCAAGTGTAAATAGTTGTGTTAGAGTTTTTTTACTTTGTTTTTCCTTTATTGAGTTGTATTTTATATTTTGGTCAGTTGAAGGCTCAATATTCGGTTACGAAAATCATTCAAATACAAGCATTTTCAGTTTCAAATTTACTTTCAATTTTGTACAAGTGTGGTGCCATTCTCGAAATGCTGTACAGAATAAATCTCCTTTTATAAAATTGCAAGGTTCGACTCCCAATCATAGTTTTTACCAGAGAGAAAATACAAGTGTTCAAAACAAAAAGTAAGGTGCTATCTGAAGCTACACAAAGTTTTGAATTACGAAAGCAGAAGAGAAGAGCGAAAAGAAAGTGCAAAAATCGTTCTCAGTCACATCAAGTGCGTCAAGAGGCCCTCTTCGTCCTCTTTAGAGGAGGGGACTCAGGAGCACTGTCACCATCGGCACCGCTGTCATCAGAGGAGTGGGTCTTAGAGCTGGTATCATCTTCTTCACTCTTTGACTCAGAGCTAGCCTCATCATCCCCGTTCCCAAACTCGGAGCGCCCGCTCACTGTCTCTTTAGTGCCACTAGTCCCGACATCATCTCTGCTCAAAATCAAGTCCAACGATGAGGAAGTCTCCTACACCTGGGACTTTTTGCTTTGACTCTAGGTACCCTTACCTTTGCCCCGACCTCTACCCTCACCCTTGCTATATACAGGAGCCTGTCTGCCTCTCCTGCCCGCAGCTGGAGGTACCGCCGGTGCTGCAGGTGCAGTTGGGGGCTGAAAATGAGAAACAAAGTATTAGAACAGTATCAGTGTAGAACTAGTATGAGTATGGAAAATTAGGATAGTATGGCATAGAACAGTATGAATATGAAAAAAAAAAGAATCAGAGCAGTCAGATGAATGAAAAAAGCGAGATACCTGATAACCATGGAGACTAAGTAATGCCTGCCTCCTTCATACTATGTGGATCAAAGAGCCAACCAATTGAAGGAGGCCATCTACATAACCCACTGGTAGCTGCAAATGAGTATGAACATCAATCTAGAGAAAATGGAATATGAAATGCAAACTACAAGACAAAGTGCATACTTACTGCATGCCGGGGTCGCTGACGTACTCATGCTCCTCCTTCGGATGCTCAATCGGAATCTAGTAGGTCGTCCCACTCGGCCTCCAATGTTTGATCGCAATCGGCATTGCAAGAAGACCTACCACATGAACAGCAGGGGCAGCCCCTCCACCATCAAGCTCGACCGCATGATCAGTACCTCTAGCAGCGGGTACATATGTAGTGTCTCCCGCGTGAGCTCTGGTTAGAGGTGTCATAAGATGGGTCCTAATGAACTCAGTGTAGTCCATAACCTATCGAAATAGGTCATCGTCTTGCCCTGCCATAAATTGCACAATGGCCTCGATAGATAGACCATCAGCTGTCCTCATCGATACAGGGAGAGGAGCAGGAACAATAGGGGCAGGTGAACCTAGATTTTGGCATACAAATCTCTCCTCCAGATACCAGGTCCTGTAGAAATCACACTCTAGCAAGATCTGCAACCTGGATGTATCCCATGACCTGGCATACTCATCCCTCGTCCTCACTGGCATCATCACCCACAGCTGCTATGTCACTTGTAAATAGAGAATTCACAGTTGTCAGTTGTTTCAGTTGTTAGAGTATGGGTCGAAACAATAGAATTGCAAAATGGAAATAGAGGAGAAGTGAGTATGAGTTTTACCTGTCGCATTGTCACTGTATAGAAGAAACGATGATAATAGGCGAAGACAGTAACACCGCGATGCTGAGGGTGGCACATGTTGTCGTACCGCCTGGAGTAGGGCACAACAGCCTCTGCCTCGTCTCCTGACACATAGGCTAGGGCATGGAAATATGCATAGACCAAGAGCTACAAGAAAAGATCAGTTTGTGAGTCAGCAGGCAGAAATGGAAATAAAGACAAAAAGTGCGAAGTAGAAAGCATAATGTGTAAACAGAAATGAATAGAAAGTGAAGTAAGTGCCTCTCAGGCTCTACAGTAGTCTCCGATCTCATTCCCCTTCTTGCGAGAACCAGAGCTCATGTAGCCATAGAAGGTGTTGAGGCTAGCACCACCCCAATCATAGAACCGGACACGCAACAGGACCACCAAGGCACTCAGCAGATACAGATCGACGGTATTCAATCTATTCGTGAACAAGGTGGTATCGAGGAGGTAGATCGAAAATTCGCAAGTGTACTGCTCGATCTCTACTTGACTCTCCGGCTGGCTCCTATGGAAACGGTTGTAGAACCAGCTGTAACGCACCATGGCTGGCCTATCTAAGGGGGACGTGCTCCAAGCCTATGTATCCATGCTTTCTCCTGTAGACATCCCATTTTTGACCGTCCTCAAGACTGGGACGTCATCACTTGTGTATATGATGATTATGTTTGCTTGTTCGTGTTTGTTTTGAGCACCCGAAGTCCTCAATAGAATGTCCTGTCTTTGAGCCTTTGGACCTTGTCCTTTCTATGCCTTGTTTTGGATCAAACTTGGTGCCTAGAACCTTGTGGTGACCTGTCGGCCACCACCAGAGGCTATCAGCCATGGCTTGTGCATATCAGCCACTGGTGTGGCCGGTCGACCACCATTGGTGGCCGGTCGGCTAGTCTCTTTTTCCAGATATTTGTTGATATTTGTTGCCAACTGTGCCAGCCGTTAGCACAATGAGCTGCATCTTCCTACACGTGTATTATAGGATGTTTCTAAGCTCAAGGCATGTTTTTCTATATATAGAGGGGTTCCTCCCCTACTTTTGAAGGTTCGAAAATTCAGACAAAAATTCTCTCTCTCTAGATTTCTCTCTCCCTCTCTCTTATAGTTTTATGCATAAGTGCTTGTTTTCTCTGCAGTTTTGCATATACATCCTAAATCAAATCCTCTTACCTTTGCGCTGAGGTTATTTGGGGTCATCTTGGAGCCCTTGAAGGTGGTTTCAGCTTGTTCTTGTGCCTAGAATTCCCCTTTGCTTCAAGAGGTAGTATACTTGTCTTGTTTACTTTATTTTTGGAAGTTTGTGTTGCCATATTTTCTAACTATTTTGGAGCTGGTTTTGAACTGAGAAAAACTCTATTTTTGTGGCCTAAAAGTGTTGGTTTGAACCCGTTTTTAAGTTAGGGGATGGTTCACCCTTCTTGTTTGTTAGTTTGTAAAGCTTTATGCCTTTATTCATCACTTTGAAACAAATTTTTTGGGCCTTTTAACCACTGAATTCCAGAGGTTTTTTAGTGGTAAAAAACTCATTTTGAAGTCCAAAATTGGAGCGGTTAGCTTCCCCTCCTTGTGTCTTGTTTGCATGCCTAGTTAGCTTCACATGTTACTATGTTTTTCTACCTTAACTTAGCTCAAGTCCAGCATGTTTTAGCCTCTGAAATACCCTATTTTAGCTCTATTTTGGGCTGGTTAGTTTGTTTGAGTCTTGTTTTCCACAGTTGTAGTGCAACCCCATGCATTAGCTTAATGTTTTGGCTTTTCGTGTCTTGAGTCCAACATGTTTTAGAGCATCTTTAGGGTTGTTTTGCCTCTGTTTTTGGTTATTTGTTTCATTTGAGCCTTGTATGGCATGGTTGTAGTGTTAATTCCTTCACTAGCATAGTGTTTTAAGGCTTTAACTCTCATTGGTGTGAGTTGGTTGTATGTTTTAGTGCTTTTATCATTCATTTCCAGCACTTAATCACCTTTGCAATCCCCATAAATTCTTCACTTTTGATTTGCTTTGAAAGTGGTTTCAAACCACTTGTTCTCCTAAGTGTGAAATAGAGGTGTTACCCCTAATGGTTTATCCCTTAGGGGGTTCATTACCAATAGTGTAATGCCTCTTTCATGCCCAAAGCAACTTGGGGTTTGAGCCCTCTTTCCATTAGAGGACACTCACCAATGGACTTAATGGATTAAAGAATGATTTAGTAATTAAAATGAGTAAACAAAATGTGTTCAAATCGGACATTAATTTGTATACAAGGAAAATGAGACGTTTCATACTCAAAAAGTGATGAAATGTGCCACTTTCCTTGGTCTCCATTGCCCTTGATCATGCATGATTGGGTGATGGACATTTTGGTCCTGTTGTGCATTCATTGATCTTGCACAATTGGTTTCACAAGCCATCATGCAATGAAATTGATTGATTGATGGTTTGTGAACCAAAGCTTGTCTTGTCCCTTCTTTGATTTCTCCATGAAAAGGAGAGGCAAGGTGTGCAAATAACCCTTGAGAAATGCTGTTTGCTCTGTTTTGCTCTCTATTGCAGCAAGAAAGCTCAGACCACCAGTGGCTGATAGCCATCACCAGTGGTCGACCGGCCACCAATGGTAGATGACCAGCCCTCTGTCAGCCACCAATGAAATTTGCACAGTGTGTTCCTGAGGTGTAGCAAAGGTGTTCTGGAAGTGGACAGCTTCTTTGGTGTTCAAACGTGCAAACAAAGACATGCAGCAGCAAGATAGTCCCTTTTTAGGTGAAAACCGAGCATGTGCATGAGCCTCCCTTGCATTCCAAGTTTACTTATTGCTTAAATATCTAGCTTAGATACATGTTGTAATTAATTATTAGTAGCTAATTAAGTGTTGTAAATAATTAGTTAGTTTAACTAGTTATTCACTTTCGGTTTCGTCATAATTAGTTAACTGGTTAGTTAATTCATTTTGAGTTTGGTAATAATTAGTTAGCTTAATTAACATAGCTAGTTGGTTAGCTTTTATTCATTCGAACCCTCCTTCCCGAGGGCATAATGTTGTAATAAGTGTGCGTGCGTGTGTGTATGTCTTCCAACCCCACGTCTTTCTCCCTTTTATTTAATCACTTTTGATGGTTAGTGTAATAACCCGACCCTCATATGTGATTGTGTGATATATTTTAGTCTGTTATTCTGAGCCTTCAAATACTTAATGTGAAATTTTTTTTTTTTTTAAGGGAAATTAAATTTAGGTACATAAATGTTATGAATCTAACATGTATCTGTTGGGCAATGAGTGTATCTGTCACAATTAAGAAGTTAGAGTTAGAAATTGAAAGCCTTAGAGACTTAATTTTCTGAAATTGGTTTGATATTTGGCATCTGCGTGATTTTTAAGCCATAATGAGATTTTCTGTGAAAATTTCAATTCGGGATGATTAAACGATTCCTTTTTGTCTTATTCACTCTTTGTGGTTATCTATATATGTGTGTGTTCTTGCCATGTGACAAAACAAAAACTTCCTAACTCAAAACATAAGAGTTGAAGGGTAGAGGGAGAAAGTCTTCAAGAAGGTTGGAATTTAAACTTAAGGTATGTAAATGTTTGCCTAATTTACTTCCACAACTCTTCTTGTCATAAGTTATGTGAGATATTTCCATAATCATGTTACCTAAGTGTTGGGATTGTGGTGTTGTGTGTGTAAGAAATGAGATGGCAAGATAACCTCACTCTTGTATGTCCTAACTCAATTTGAAGTATCTATGAAAAGCCTTGCTCTATTCCTTCAATTGATTCATTTGAATTCAAGTATGTGGCATAGCTTTATGTGTGTGTGTTTATATGTGTGTTAAGTTAAGAATCATGTGGAGTAGAGTATGCTTATGAGTTGTGGATTCATGATCTAACTTGTAATCTAATAAAGTATGTATTTTGATGCTTATGCACATACATTTGGACCCTAATATTGGTAATTTATAGTTGAATTTTGAGGCTCTAGACATGTCTATGCAAGGAGGAATTTATGCAGAATTTTCGGACTTTTTGAGCAGAATCGCCGCACGTGCGGGGCCCAAGGCCGCACGTGCGGGAACCCCAGCCGCACGTGCGGACAAAATGGCAAAATTCGGCCTTGAACACTGCTAAAAAAGCACGTGCGGGGCCTCAATGCCGCACGTGCGGGAGGCCTTGCCGCACGGGCGGGGATCCTAGCCACACGTGCGGCCCGAGCTGGAAAAGATGAAATGCTCCGTTTTGCGTGTTGGATCCTCTAATGTTGTCAAAACTTGCAATTTATGTTGTTTTAATGTTCGTTAATTCAATCAAAGTAAATGAAGCAAATATTGATTTAACAAGAAAATGAGGAACTAATGTGATTCTTCTTTATGTGTTTAGGAAACACTTCAAGAGGAACTAGTGCACCGCCACAACACAGTGAGTAATAGTACCATCGATGTACTTTAATCAGAATGCTTATGTTTGATGTCAACGTTATGTTTAATGATTACACTACTTAGAGATGTTGTGTTGTGATGGAATTGAGAATCAATGTGGAATTGTGGAAACATCGAAGGAATTTGTGAACTATGAACGTACGAGGCCGAGGGCCTTTTGTGAACCATGAATGTATGAGGCCAAGGGCCTTTTGTGAACTATGACTTTATGAGGCCGAGGGCCTTCTGTGAAGTAACGAATTTATGAGGCCAAGGGCCATTTTGTGACGCTATGGACTTATATGGCTGAGTACCACTTTGGAAGGTTGTGAACCTATAAGGCCAAGAACCAAAATGCGAATATGTGATCCCAATAGGCCAAGGGCCAATCTGTGAAATTGTGAACCATCAAGATCGTTTGAACATTTGTACAGAATCAAACTAACCACGTGATTTCTACGTTTAGTTACGCTTGAAATGTGTTGTAATTTAAAATGAATATCGTTGCATTTATGTACTATAGTTCACTAAGCCTGGCTCACTCTATGTTATGTTTGTTTCTGTAGGTAGCCAACTTGGAGGTCAGCCCTAATCCTAATACTGTCACACTTTTGTCAGCCTAAGCACCACCAGGCACCTGGTCTAAGTTGTATTTTTGTGATGTCTTGCTAGATAATGGCTTGCTTTTAGTTATTGACTTAGAATCAAATGTATGTAATCTTTTGTTATATGCCCAACTTTGGGGCTAGCTCTGTATATGTTATGTATATAACTAGTTGAAATATGTGTTTTGTTAGCTTCATTCGTCTTGTACAGTAACTGTGATCCTGGCATGGTAGTAGAAGCTCAATGGATGTCTTATTTTCTTTTATACTATCATATGAATCTATGCTTCCGGTCAGGCCCCATGTTCATAACAGGTTATGTGTCCATTTCTGTATAGGTCATGCCCAAACTTCTAGGGGCAGGTTTGGGGTGTGACAAGTGGTATCAGAGCACGAGTTGCTATCTCACACACGAATCCATTGAGCCTTAGGATGTCTAGAAAAGACTTAAGCATCATGCTTGGCACCCTAAAAATGTATGAAAGATCGATGGCAACGTAGAATGTACTCTGCTAACGCTAACAATTTGAACTCTGTCTACTGGCTATAATTGAATGTTATGTAGGTTATGGTGAGAACACGGACGGAAGATTCGGAAGATGCTACCTCAGTGCGGTTGGACCGAATGGAAAGGATGATTATGGAAATGGCGGAGACCCTAAGGCAACAACAACAACAACCGCAACCGCCACCACCACCAGTACCTCCACCTGTAGTACAAGATGTTCATGCTGAGGACCGAACCATCACACTCACAAAGGAGTTTAAAAAGATGAAACCGCCGTCATTCAAGGGAGGAATAGAACCAATGAAAGCTGAAGCATGGGTGTTGGGAATAGAGAAACTGTTCGAAGTATTCCCGTGTACTGAAGCCCAGAAGGTGCAACTTGCCGCCTTTACTCTTGAGGATGAGGCGCGAAGATGGTGGATGCTCACAAGAACGGTGCATCAGGGCTTAACATGGGATAGATTTTTGGAGCTGTTCTATGATAAGTACTTCCCTCAAAGCATGAGAGATAAAAAGGTGACGGAATTTGAAACTCTTAGACAAGGAAATAAGACTGTTGCAGAATATGAAGCCCAGTTTGCTGAATTAGCTCGGTTTGCGCCTCATATGGTAGATACAGATTATAAGAAGGCACAGAAATTTGAAGGGGGATTACGGGGTGCCATCCTAGACCGGGTCAATATGTTGAAGCTACTGACTTATGTTGAAGTGCTAGAAAGGGCCGTTATAGTATAAGGAAATCTCGCTGCTCAGAATCGGATTTCTGAGTGGAAAGGGAAGAGGCAGAACAATCAATGGTCGAAGGGATCAGTTATCTCACCAAACAAAAAGCATAATTCAGGGAACTCCAGCACCACCACCCCTACTTATAATTCCACTCCTGTGTGTCCAGATTGTGGAAAGCAGCATCGAGGGACTTGCCACTGGAAGACTGGAGCGTGTTTCAAGTGTGGTAGAACGGGTCATTTGGTAAGGGATTGCCCACAATGGACTCAACAAAAGGGCACTAGGACTGCTACAAGTTCCGCGGGGTCTACACCAACCCCCAACACAAAGGCAGCTGCTAAACCTACTAATAATAAAGATACTACAAGGCAAGGTAGGGTGTTCGCATTGGTTCCAGGAGATGTACAGAATGCGGCTACAGTAGTGTCAGGTACATTTATTGTTCATGGCCATCCTGCTCATATATTGTTTGATTCTGGCTCCACCCACTCTTTTGTGTCAAAACTATTCGCTTCTAATTTAGATAAAATTGAAGAAAACTTGCCTTATATGTTGTGTGTGTCTTCCCCTTTAGGAGACCCTATGATATGTGCTACTATATACTTAGCTTGTGAACTTCAACTTGGGGATATTCGGGTGTATGCCAATTTGCTACCTCTCGACATGACCTACTTTGATGTTATTCTGGGAATGGATTGGCTGAGTGATTACGGTGCAACTATAAACTACTTGACTAAACAAATCAATTTCCAACTTCCGGGACATCCAGAGTCTATTGTTCAGGGACAGGAAGTGACTTCGCCACCTTACCTGATTTCTGCAGTCAAGGCTTGTAAACTACTTCAGAAAGGGTGTCAGGGGTATTTCTGCAGTATTTTGGAGGGACGAGGGATGAATGGGGATATTGATATGATTCCCGTTGTTCGTGAATTTCCGGATGTCTTTCCCGAAGAATTGCCAGGACAACTGATAGATTGCGAAATTGAGTTTATAATTGATGTGGTGCCAGGAACTCAACCTATTTCTAAAACTCCATATAGGATGTCACCAGCTGAAATGAAAGAGTTAAAGATTCAATTACAGGACCTACTTGATAAGGGATTCATCCGTCCGAGTGTATCTCCTTGGGGTGCGCCGGTTTTATTTGTGAAAAAGAAGGATGGCACGCTTCGGCTATGCATTGACTATAGGGAACTTAATAAGGTAACAATCAAAAACAAGTACCCCCTACCACGGATTGACGATTTATTTGACCAGCTACAAGGGGCACAAGGTTTCTCAAAAATTGATCTATGGTCTGGATACCATCAATTGAAGGTTAAAGCTGATGATGTGGAAAAGACAGCTTTTCGTACACGGTACGGCCATTACGAATTTTTAATTATGCCTTTCGGAGTTACTAACGCACCGGCAGCATTTATGGATCTAATGAATCGTGTCTTTAAGCCTTATATGGACGAGTTTGTGGTGGTTTTTATCGATGATATTCTCATTTACTCAAAGAGTGCAGAGGCTCATGAGGATCATCTCCGTTTAATCCTTCAAACACTTCGGGAGAAGAAATTGTATGCAAAGCTTAAGAAATGTGAATTCTGGCTCCAGGAGGTGGCATTTCTGGGGCATGTAGTAACTAAGGAAGGAGTCTCCGTTGATCCACATAAAATTGAGGCGATTGTGAATTGGCCAACTTCTACCAATGTAACTGAGGTGCGGAGTTTCATGGGATTAGCTGGATATTATAGGAGGTTTGTTCAAAATTTCTCCAAAATCGCTGTGCCGCTGACACAATTGACTCGAAAGGGAATTGTATTTGACTGGTCAGAAGAGCGGGAATCTGCGTTCCAGGAATTGAAAACAAAGTTAACTACGGCACCAGTTTTGGCCTTACCATCCGGTACTGAAGGGTTTGTCATTTACAGTGATGCTTCGCACAAAGGGCTCGGTTGTGTACTTATGCAAAATGGACGAGTTATTGCTTATGCCTCTCGACAATTAAAACCCCACGAGAAGAATTATCCTATGCATGACCTTGAGCTAGCGACAGTGGTTTTTGCTTTGAAGATATGGCGGCACTATCTCTATGGCACGACCTGCGAAGTCTACACTGATCACAAAAGTCTTAAGTACCTTTTTACCCAGAAGGAATTGAATATGCGACAGCGGCGATAGTTAGAGTTACTTAAAGACTATGACTTGCAGATCCATTACCATCCCGGTAAAGGTAATACAGTTGCGGATGCACTTAGTCGGAAGAATGTGGGAGGTTTGGCAACCCTATTGACGGAGGGAAGGGAGTTGATGATTGAATTAGATAAAATGAACGTGGACGTCGTGGTACGCGAACAAGAGGCAGTACTAGCAGCAATGGTAGCCCAACCGACCTTACTTGAAGAGATCAAATTACATCAAATGGAGGATGACACTCTAAGGAAGATATGTGATGAGTTTGAGGCAAAACCAAAACCGGGGTTCAGCTTTATGGATTCGGTGCTTAAGTTTCAAAACCGAATATGTGTCCCCAATGTGTTGGAACTTAAACGGAAGTTAATGGAAGAAGCGCATACCTCGAGATTTTCAATACATCCGGGAAGTACTAAAATGTACCGGGATTTGAAACAAAATTTTTGGTGGCCAAGTATGAAAAAGGAAATCGCAGAATTCGTTTCTAAGTGTTTACAATGTCAGCAAGTAAAAGCGGAACATCAAAGACCAGCAGGATTATTACAACCCCTTCCAATTCCGGAATGGAAGTGGGAACACCTGACCATGGATTTTATTGTGGGGTTACCCCGAACTCCTCGAGGCATGAATTCGATATGGGTCATTGTAGACCGGCTAACAAAGTCTGCTCACTTTTTACCAGTAAAGACTCAATATAATGCAGATAAGCTTGCAATGATTTATGTAAACGAAATTGTAAGGCTTCACGGCGTTCCGGTTTCAATTGTGTCAGATAGGGATCCCAAATTTGTTTCGAGGTTTTGGCAAAGTCTGCAGGAAGCTATGGATACAGAACTTAAGTTCAGCACAGCTTTTCACCCTCAGACTGACGGTCAATCCGAGAGAACGATATAGACTCTAGAAGATATTTTCCGAATGTGTGTGCTAGATTTTCAAGAAAGCTGGGAAACACATCTACCACTGATAGAGTTTGCATACAACAGTAGTTACCATTCGAGTATTGAGATGGCACCTTATGAAGCCCTATACGGAAGACCGTGTCATTCCCCCGTATGTTGGACTGAAGTTGGGGATAGAGCATTGCTAGGACCTGAAATTGTGCAATTGACCACCGAAAAGGTTAAACTTATCCGGGAAAGATTGAAAACGGCCCAAAGTAGACAAAAGAGTTATGCGGATAATCGACGAAGGAATTTGGAATTTGAAGTGGATAGTCATGTGTTCATGAAAGTCACCCTATTGAAAGGACATCCGAGATTTGGGAAAAAGGGTAAGTTAACACCCCGGTATGTAGGTCCCTTTCAAATTCTGGAAAGAGTGGGCCCGGTAGCTTACCGCGTGGCCCTTCCACCGAACATGAGCCAAATACACAATGTGTTCCATGTCTCTATGCTCCAAGGATACTTACCAGACCCATCTCATATCATAGACTGCCACCAAATTGTGTTGGATGATAAGCTAAGTTATGAAGAGAAACCACTTCGAATTTTGGATCGACAAGTGAAACAATTACACAATCGAGAAATTCCAATGGTAAAGGTGGAGTGGCAAGAACATTATGGGACCGAGGCAACTTGGGAAAAAGAGGAAATGCAACACCAATATCCGCATCTGTTTCCGTTTTGAGGTAAAGCAAGTTTGAGGGACCAAACTTATTTAAAGGGGGGAGAGTGTAATAACCCGACCCTCATATGTGATTGTGTGATATATTTTAGTCTGTTATTCTGAGCCTTCAAATACTTAATGTGAATTTTTTTTATTTTTTTAAATTTTTTTAATTTTTTTTATTTTTTTAATTTAAGGGAAATTAAATTTAGGTACATAAATGTTATGAATCTAACATGTATCTGTTGGGCAATGAGTGTATCTGTCACAATTAAGAAGTTAGAGTTAGAAATTGAAAGCCTTAGAGACTTAATTTTCTGAAATTGGTTTGATATTTGGCATCTGCGTGATTTTTAAGCCATAATGAGATTTTCTGTGAAAATTTCAATTCGGGATGATTAAACGATTCCTTTTTGTCTTATTCACTCTTTGTGGTTATCTATATATGTGTGTGTTCTTGCCATGTGACAAAACAAAAACTTCCTAACTCAAAACATAAGAGTTGAAGGGTAGAGGGAGAAAGTCTTCAAGAAGGTTGGAATTTAAACTTAAGGTATGTAAATGTTTGCCTAATTTACTTCCACAACTCTTCTTGTCATAAGTTATGTGAGATATTTCCATAATCATGTTACCTAAGTGTTGGGATTGTGGTGTTGTGTGTGTAAGAAATGAGATGGCAAGATAACCTCACTCTTGTATGTCCTAACTCAATTTGAAGTATCTATGAAAAGCCTTGCTCTATTCCTTCAATTGATTCATTTGAATTCAAGTATGTGGCATAGCTTTATGTGTGTGTGTTTATATGTTTGTTAAGTTAAGAATCATGTGGAGTAGAGTATGCTTATGAGTTGTGGATTCATGATCTAACTTGTAATCTAATAAAGTATGTATTTTGATGCTTATGCACATACATTTGGACCCTTATATTGGTAATTTATAGTTGAATTTTGAGGCTCTAGACATGTCTATGCGAGGAATTTATGCAGAATTTTCGGACTTTTTGAGCAGAATCGCCGCACGTGCGGGGCCCAAGGCCGCACGTGCGGGAACCCCAGCCGCACGTGCGGACAAAATGGCAAAATTCGGCCTTGAACACTGCTAAAAAAGCACGTGCGGGGCCTCAATGCCGCACGTGCGGGAGGCCTTGCCGCACGGGCGGGGATCCTAGCCGCACGTGCGGCCCGAGCTGGAAAAGATGAAATGCTCCGTTTTGCGTGTTGGATCCTCTAATGTTGTCAAAACTTGCAATTTATGTTGTTTTAATGTTCGTTAATTCAATCAAAGTAAATGAACCAAATATTGATTTAACAAGAAAATGATGAACTAATGTGATTCTTCTTTATGTGTTTAGGAAACACTTCAAGAGGAACTAGCGCACCGCCGCAACACAGTGAGTAATAGTACCATCGATGTACTTTAATCAGAATGCTTATGTTTGATGTCAACGTTATGTTTAATGATTACACTACTTAGAGATGTTGTGTTGTGATGGAATTGAGAATCAATGTGGAATTGTGGAAACATCGAAGGAATTTGTGAACTATGAACGTACGAGGCCGAGGGCATTTTGTGAACCATGAATGTATGAGGGCGAGGGCCTTTTGTGAACTATGAATATATGAGGCCAAGGGCCTTTTGTGAACTATGACTTTATGAGGCCGAGGGCCTTCTGTGAAGTAACGAATTTATGAGGCCAAGGGCCATTTTGTGACGCTATGAACTTATATGGCTGAGTACCACTTTGGAAGGTTGTGAACCTATAAGGCCAAGAACCAAAATGCGAATATGTGATCCCAATAGGCCAAGGGCCAATCTGTGAAATTTTGAACCGTCAAGATCGTTTGAACATTTGTACATAATCAAACTAACCACGTGATTTCTACGTTTAGTTACGCTTGAAATGTGTTGTAATTTAAAATGAATATTGTTGCATTTATGTACTATTGTTCACTGAGCCTGGCTCACTCTATGTTATGTTTGTTTCTGTAGGTAGCCAACCTGGAGGTCAGCCCTAATCCTAATACTGTCACACTTTTGTCAGCCTAAGCACCACCGGGCACCTGGTCTAAGCCGTATTGTTGTGATGTCTTGCTAGATAATGGCTTGCTTTTAGTTATTGACTTAGAATCAAATGTATGTAATCTTTTGTTATATGCCCTACTTTGGGGCTAGCTCTGTATATGTTATGTATATAACTAGTTTAAATATGTGTTTTGTTAGCTTCATTCGTCTTGTACAGTAATTGTGATCCTGGCATGGTAATAGAAGCTCAATGGATGTCTTATTTTCTTTTATACTATCATATGAATCTATGCTTCCGGTCAGGCCCCATGTTTCATAACAGGTTATGTGTCCATTTCTGTATAGGTCATGCCCAAACTTCTGGGGGCAGGTTTGGGGTGTGACAGTTAGATTAGGGACATGTTTTAGTTAGCATATTGCATGCTTGCATTCATTCATTCGTATTGCATGCACCGAGGCTTGACGTATCATTCAAACTGCATTGCAATTTCAATACTTATTTGAATACGTGTTTAACCGCATGTTATCAAATTGCTTCATATTCCATATTAGTAGCTGAGGCTATTAATTGCATTATTGCATGCGTTGCATTAGGCATCTTGTATAATTAGGATCTTGCATCTTTCTAACTAGTTTCTATTTTCACTTGGAGTACTAGGTGAGTTTTTATGCTTTAGCATACTTGCATGTATGTGAATGATGCCATGATTACCATGCTTGCCATGAGGCTATGTGCTGAAATGCTAAACTACATGAATGCCTGTGGATAAAGGCTTATTGTTTGAATTGGAACAATTTACCAAATGTGCGTTTTAAGCCCACTTTGCTGAGTGGAAAATCAAATTTTAAGCCGACTGTGTTTGGTGGCAAATTCGCAAATCTTTAAGCCCACTTGAGGTGGCAAATTCAAACCATTTTCGTAAACAAACACGAGTTGAATTGTTCTAAATTAAGCAAGCTAGTCTATGCCTGATTGTGCGCATCACATAGTAAAGGTAGCATAATAACTAGAGCAAGAGCACATAATGTACATAAGAATCATATCATGATTAGTAGAGGTCAATCTTTTAATTGGACGAGCGGGGGTGCTCAATTCATGACCTTCCCCCACCATACCTAAGTTCCCCGAGCTGAGGCAACTTTGCTAATGACGGACACGTGGCCTTTGGCACGAGTCAGGGTTTTCTACATTTCCCAAAAAATAAAATATTTAGGTGGCGACTCTGTATCTGACAAAGCAGTCCAATTTTGGCATTATTTGATTTAAAATTGATTTTCCAAAACGATTTGTTGGATTTGAACTCTTTGGTGATTATCAGTTTCACATTGCACTTGTGAGATTAGATTCAGAACCGTGGGAGTCCGAACTGTGAGGCCTTTCTTTTCAAACCTTTCTGAAAGGTAGGGCGCGGAAAAAGGCAAGCCCACAGTTTTTGGCGACTCTGCCGGGGATTTAGTGAACTTGACTTGAACTCATGATATGTTGTTTAATCTACACTTATGTGTTTCTTTTCATTTGCATTTGCATTGGTGCACCTAAGTCGCAGCGTTTGCCATCTGCTATTCCTGAGCGGTTTGCTGGAGGCTTGCCTGGAAAAGCTTGCCAAAAGGCTGACCGGTTTTAGGCTCTGCCACGTTAGGAACATAACCCTTGGATTTGGACTACCGATGTACCATTTGATCCCCCTTTCACTTCTCGGTGTTAGGTGTGAGAGGTATATTAGGTAGTCTTGCTGAGATATCCTATTTGACCAATTGATCTAGTTCATATCGGAAACCATAGAGACCGTTCCAAACTAGGACAGCTTCCTTACCTGAATGCAGAAATTGTATGAAACCGGTTGTTTTACGGAGTGAAGCCCTGTCTCCTGACAAAATTAGGACAGGGTAACCCTACCCCATCATAGGGGTGTTTTGGCTATCACTTGCTTGATATGTGTTTTTGGAGTGAAACTCTGCAGGAATGAATGTATCAGTTGCAAGTCTGGGTATCAGTTTTGGCGCATAAATCAGTGTTGAGTACAATTCTTCAGCTTATGATTGCAACTGCGTGTTGTTTGTGTTTGAGCCAAGGTGTTTTGCAGTTTTTGATTTTCTGTTTCTTTTACTTTATTTTCTTTTTGCAATGTAGTTTTTCACCATTGCTTCAGACGATTCTGTTACCCCCCAAGCACTCTGGACCAGAGTAAGGCGACTTTACTGATCCAGAGATCTTGTAAGAGGACAGCTAGTGTTTTCTCCACTCCCACCGGTTACCAGACGGAGGAGGGTCAGGCATAACTCACCAATTCAGTAGTCACCTTTTAGGCCCAGTCGTCTACTTCTACTCCGGAAAGAAAGTATTCACCAGTTCTGATAACTCAACATTTTTCAGTCAGCATGGAAGATATGCTTCGTCAGCTCCAGTAGACCATTGAGACTATACAGCTAGATGCTGCTCGCCAAGTCGAGGTTTCAGCCCGCCAAGTAGAATTGATAGATAGGCTTCAACAATAGTAACCCTAACCGGTAGTAGCCTCTGCATCTCATGCACCCCCAGCAAGAATTTCGGCACCCAGGGTCACAATTAATGTCCAGGAAAATGCGGGCATTCAGGCAGTTCCGATCCCACCTTAGACCTCCAAGACACCGATTTACCCAACGGAGGCATCATTTGAATTCGAAGTTGACCCTACTGCATTGAAGGTCAGCAAACTAGAAAAACTCTTCAAACGGGCACAGGGCATAAATTCAATCCCTGATATTGAGGATGGCTATACTGACTCGGCAGTGACTTTGCCAGACAGATTCAAGATGCCACACATAGATGATTTGACGGCTCCAGGGATCCCATGGTCCATCTCTGGTTATTTTCAGATATCCTACGACCAATGGGTCTTTCTCGACCGCAGAAGCTGTCGTTTTTTGGCCGAATACTATCGGGTGTAGCGCCCACTTGGTATGCCAAACTTGAGGACTCTGTGAAAAGAAATTTGGAGGAAATGGCTGAGGCCTTTATAGTGCAGTACTCCTACAATACTCAGGTCGATGTCACTACTCGTGATCTCGAAGCAACACGCCAGGAGCCAAAGGAGGGCTTCTCAGATTTTGTGACCCGGTGGAGGGCCAAGGCCTCTATGATGGCTATCCGGCCGTCTGAAAAGGACCTGATCAGAATAGTGGTCCATAATTTGCAAGGAAGATTATCATAGAAGATGATAGTCTTGTCTTTGTCTACTTTTGCTGAGTTACACGAAATAGGGGTCCAAATTGAGGATGCGACGAAGCAAGGGCAGATAGACCATGAGAGAGAACAACCCAAAAGGCCCTTTACACATAGCTCCAATGCAGCTACGACTGGTGGCACCTTTGCACGACCTTCATATGTGAGCATGGTTACCACCACACCCAAGACTGCTAACATCTTCGCCAGTACGTCCAACACAACTGCACAAACCTCCAGCCATCAGGCCCGAGGCTAGAAGGTCTTCACCCCGCTTTACATGTCCTCATCCAAAGCCCTAGGGGTCCTGATCAGAAAAGAGCATCTTCAGCCGTTAGAACAACGCCCCCTGCCCGATCCTCTCCCACCTAAGCACAACCGAGCCAAATACTATGCCTTTCACTAATAGCATGGTCATGACACTGATCAGTGCTACGGATTGTGTCATGAGATTCAAGATCTCATTGACAATAAGGTGATAGCACCTCCCAAAAAACCCAAAGTCACTACAAGTCCTGTCCCATCACATAATCAAGCCGCTCCATCCCAGTATATAAACCTCATCCATACACTGGCCTTCCCTTATGAACCTAGTATTTACATCACCCCTTCCCACCTACCTAAGCCGGCATTGTTCATCCCTGAGAGCACAGGCTTGTGCATGATGAAGACGGCAACAATCCAAATTGAACCCGTTGTGGTGACAGTGGAAGATGAAGGGTGGTCAGCCTTAGTGGACAATGCCAGTTCGTTGCCCGAGGACTCTGAGGACTTATCTGATGAGGTGTATAACCCGAGTTGCTATATTGTGCCAATCAACCAAAATAAGCCAGAAGTGGTATTGTTGACTGAGATTGGGGTCAGTGCAGTCCAAGAAGATGGACTAAGTCAAGGATTAGATAATCTAGCCGACCTGGAGGAGGATATAGATAATTTGTAGTTCTTTGATAAATATGATCAAGGGGACGTGCATATTAATTGGTTTGATCTAAAGGGGCAACAGACAATTTTGGTTGGCTAAGTGATGAACCTGATATAGATAAGGGAGTTGAACTGAAGCTGGAAAAACAGAAAGCAAGAACCGCTGCAATGGTTGGAATGGCCATCGAAAGGGTAAACTGTCGAAAAACACCGGTGCAGAACAAGTGGCTGAGGAACTGGACATAGTTAGTGCTATACCTACAAAGCAAGAAGCCACACTGAAGTGCCTTAAACAAGAAGCAGATCAAAATAAATAGAAGGCTGGAAAGGTCCAAGACCCTGCAGAGGAAATCTGTGATGAGAAGATGACCCGAACGGAGCTAGACAATTGCTTGTCGGTTGCCAGAGGTATGTGATAGGAAGATGATGATCTGTATCTTTCCCACACTAATGAAGATTGGGGTGAAGGTATTCCTGACAACACTTGGCATGTGGAAGAAGTTGACCACATGACACAAAGTGGCCGACATTTCAAACCCCCGCATTTGGAACAACCTAAGGCATCTCGGAAGGACAAAGAGGTAAAGAAACATAAGGAAAAACTGTTGGACGAAGAGGTTGTGCTGAAATAGTTGAAAAAAATTCAAGTTGACATATCTATCTGGGGGCTTCTTATGGCTTCACGAGTGCACAGACAGGCTATACTGTCGGTGATGGATAAAGCCAAGTTGTCTATTGAGACTTCCCCGGAACAACTGGTGAGATTAGTCTTCCCGGGAGGCGCTGCACCAACTTTGACCTTTTCCGACAAGGAATTGCTGCTGGAAGGCTATGTACACAATAAGCCTCTATACATATCCGTAGAGTGCCGGGAAAAGTGGGTAGCAGCCATGTTAGTCGACACTGAGTCAACAATCAACGTCAATCCATGCCGTACGACTTATGCTATTGGCCTGAAACTGGCAGATTTCGTGCCTACGGCCCAGGGGATTCGGGTGTATGACAACACAAGCAGAGAGGTAATGGGGATAGTGCAGATTAGAGTATAGGTTGGCCCGGATCAAAAGGATATTGAGTTCCACGTCCTGGATGTTCCGGCCACTTTCAACCTACTACTTCGGCGACCCTGGCTACATCAAGTAAGAACTATCTCTTCCACTCTCCACCAAATGTTGAAGTACTCCCATGGAAAAGGGGTGGCAATAGTCTTCGGGAATTCATCTATACATCCTCCGCTAGAGGTCACTACACCTATATTGGAGATTATGCATGGCGAAGAGGATGTTTTAATTTTGGGGTTTACCTTGGCTGAGGCTTGGGTAGTGCAGAATATCTTGGCTATTGATAAGAGCCTATATGTCAGTGCCTAGTCTGTATATCTCATGAATAAGCTGCAACACATGCCCGGAATGGGATTAGGAAAGAGTGGCTGGAAGGTTGTTACTACATTGGCTGACGTGCCACGTAACCTGCATACCCTTGGTCTTGGCTATACGCCCACCAAAGAGGACTAGGTGAGGAAAGGGAAAGAAATGGCTGGGAGAACCAGAGCAAAGCAAAGTGGGAAGTGCTATGAACTTGTACACCAACCTATCCGGGGAACCCTGGATGGCTATTTTGTTCGGGAGGGTGAAGACTTCCCATTCTGTGGTTTCCCTGAACCATGGTTCAACTCTGAGGGCCAGCGAGTTCCCAGCTTTGAGATTTTCTTCGACTTGTAGCTGTAAGATAGTGACACAGAGGAACAGAAAGAACAAACTGTTGAGGCTGCAAAGAGCACAAAAAATGATTCCAATAGCAGTGAACTTGAAGAAGGAGTAGCACTGGCATGTCTCCTTTTGGATCCTTAGATCAACTCAGAGAGCTTGGGGGATGACCTAACCGTTTCCATGATCGGAGACCAACCGGGTGTGAACCCTTCTAGCGGTATTCTAGATGCATCTGACACCCCATCCCTTATTTGGTAGCTAGAGGAGAGCTACCAATCTAGCAGTTCTAAGTCAGGTAGTGGGCTAGAATTTGATTCCACAAAGTCTGTGGAGTTGGAATCAGATTCCAGTTCCTCTGAGTTAGAGTCCGGTATTCTTGGGGTTGACAACCCAGATGCCGAGGTTTTGTCCAGGTCATCTTTTTCCTTTTCTTTTGAGTCGGTTGTAACCGAGCATTTGGACAAGCTGGACCTTTTGCATGTGAATACCACTGTAGATTTTGAGTACTTCTCTGTGCCACTTGTATATTGCATTGATCATGACTTTCAAAATTTTGATGAAAACGACGAGGAAGGAATTCCTTTGGTTTTGAAACATTTGATTGATCGAGAGAAGGAGAGGTTTGTAAAACCCCTTGTTGATGAAATCATTTCAATTAATGTGGGTATTGAAAAGGATCTGCGCCTTGTCCAGATCGGGTCCACATTGTCTTCGGAGGAGCGCGAGCGCTTAGTCGCTTTATAAAAAGATTTCAAAGATGTTTTCACATGGTCCTACAAAGATATGCCCGGAATCGATCATGAAATTGTATAGCATCGGATCCCTCTTGACCCTAAGGCCCGACCCATCAACCAGAAGCTGCAGAGAATATGCCCGGATTGGACTTTGAAGATTAAAGTGGAGGTCACCAAGCAGATAGACGCAGGGTTCTTACTAGTATCTGAATATCCAACTTGGTTGGCCAACATTGTTCTGGTGCTAAAGAAAGATAGCCAAATTCGGGCATATGTGGACTTCAGAGATCTGAACAGAGCCAGTCCGAAGGACGACTTTCCTTTACCGCACATTGATGAATTGGTGGATTTCACCGCAGGCCATGCGTTACTCTCTCTGTCTTTGGGTGACCGATTTCATTTCGTTTTCGAGCAGATTAAGTATTATCTTCAAAATCCACCTGTGTTGTCACCGCCAGAGCTAGGGACGCCGTTGATTTTGTATCTATCAGTAACAGACACAACAATGGGATGCATGCTTGCTCAGGAATCTGAGGATAGGGTGGAGAAAGCCATTTACTATTTGAGAAAGAAAATCCTGGACTATGAGACCCGTTGCACCCCGCTGGAAAAGGCTTGCTTAGCCTTGGTATGGGCTACTAGGAAGTTGAGGCACTACCTGTTAGCTCACTCCGTAATTATGGTTTCAAGATTAGATCCCATCAAATATCTCTTTCAGAAACCAGTGCTTACGGGTAGGTTAGCTCGTTGGTTGCTTCTCCTTTCCGAATTTGATTTCAAGTATGTTATTCGTAAGTCTGTTAAGGGGAGAGCGGTAGCAGAGTTCTTGGAAGATCGCCCAGTGGAAGGAGATGAAGCGGTGGAATACCTGTTCCCAGATGAAGCTATTCTGCAAGTCAAGGAAGAGATTTGGACAATGTACTTTGATGGAGCACCTAACCAATACGGTTATGGGATAGGGGTGTTGCTAATAGCACCTGACAATTCCAATATACCCTTAGCCTTCAAACTCCGGTTTAAAGTATACAGCAATGAAGCAGAATACAAGGCGTGTATTGCTAGTTTGGAAGCCACCCTGGAACTAGGTGCAAAAAGGTTAGACGTCATTGGGGAGTCGAACCTGGTTATGTCTCAACCAAAAGGAGATTGGAAGGTCAAAGAAGAAAAGATGAAGATCTATCACTCGACCCTAGATGTTTTGATTCCTAGGTTTGAGAAGCTAACCATCACGCATCTACTAAGAGAACAACAGGTTTGCTGATGCCTTATCAACTCTATCTTCTATGATAGACATCCCTTTTGGAGTTTAGCACCTGTCAGATATGACGAGGAGTTTAGCAAGGAGGAGGAGTCAGCACATCCACAGTCAGAGACATCTCCAGGCAGGGATGATGACTCCGGCTCTGGTTCTGAGGACGGAGGTGGTGCCGAGGAGGATTCCGAGGACGGTGACTCCGATTTAGATAAGGGTGCTGGCGGTGGTGATGCAGAGGCTGCTCAGTCGAAGATGGTGAAGAGGGCCTCTCGGTCTTGAGCTTGATAGCACTGATGCAGATGTTCCTGTTTTATTTTCCTTTTTACACGTAGTTATAGCACATTATACAACTTAGGCTGTTTTATTTTCTTCAAAACTTGTACCCTGTTGTAAAATGTTGTAAAAAAAGGAAGCTATGACGGAATGAAACAACTTTTTGTTCAAAAAGTGTTGTATTTTACATTCTTAGCATCGCATCGCACCATTTTGCACAAAAATGAGATTGAATGGAAATTGAACATCGTGTATTGCCAAGTCAGGTAGTGAACCAACGCAACAAGCTAAACAACTTAACTCAATAAGCAACAATAAGACCTTAACAAGTTTACAACTCGATAACTAAAGAACAACAACTCAATAAACAAAATGAGCGACAACTTGATAAAAAAATGACCAATAACTCGATAAACAAATGAGCAACAACTCGATAAACAAAACTTAACAACTCGATAAGC